>VZZY01009619.1:0-45166 GCA_013400335.1 Eurystomus gularis | reverse complement strand
TGTGACCAGCAGGAGTAGGGAGGTGATTGTGCCCCTGTACTCGGCACTCGTAAGACCGCACCTTGAGTACTGTGTCCAGTTTTGGTCACCACAGTACAAGAAGGACATTGAGGTGCTGGAGCGGGTACAGAGAAGGGCAACGAAGCTGGTGAAAGGGCTGGAGAGCATGCCCTATGAAGAGCGATTGAAGGAACTGGGTTTGTTTAGTCTAGAGAAGAGGAGACTGAGAGGAGACCTCATTGCCCTCTACAACTACCTAAAAGGAGGTTGTAGCGAGGCTGGTGTTGGTCTCTTCTCTCAAATTAGTAATGATAGGACGAGGGGAAATGGCCTCAAGTTGCGTCAGGGGAGGTTTAGATGAGATATTAGGAAGAAATTCTTCATGGAGAGGGTAGTTAGGCACTGGAATAGACTGCCCAGAGAGGTGGTGGAGTCACCATCCCTGGAGGTGTTTAAGGAACGAATAGATGCAGTGCTTGAGGATATGGTGTAGTGGTTAGAGAGGATTTGGTGTAGTGGTGTAGCGGTTAGAGTGATGCTAGGAGAAGGTTGGACTTGATGACCCTGGAGGTCCTTTCCAACCATATAAATTCTGTGATTCTGTGATTCTGTGATTTGTGCTCGCAAGTCCTGGTTAATGAGAATGTTCTAGACGTAGATAGCAGCAGTACAGTACCCTTTTTTAATGAAGATTAACATCTGTGAATACTGCCTTTCAGATAGGGCATGTGTATGTGATTCGTTCGATGGTTACTGGGCACAATTTTAAAGAATTATGCTGAATAAATGGACCATTAATTCCACCTTTTTTTTTTGTCAATTTCTGATCTTTCTGTGTGATCACGACTTGATCGGTGCTGAAGTCAGCACTTTTATTTTTCTTCTTTCCGAAGTAAAGGACTTTTTCAGTAGGGATCCCACAGTTGACTGTGGGAAGACATCTGCCCCCCTGGAAGAGTCACATGAGAGAAGTCCTTGCTGGAGACAGTAGCCCAATTATGTTTCATTATTCATCACTCCTAGGGACTTAAAACGGAGGTTGTTTTCAAGCTTCTTCTACCTAATATTTCCCATTAGAACCCCAAACTATGAGCTGATCTGAACTTACAGAAGCTGAGCAATAGGACAGAGACGTAAGCAGCAAAAGTGCATTTCTCCATGGTTCCAGCTGGTACTAGTCACCGGTACAACTCCTGCTTTTGTGAGCGGGTGACAGGGCAAGGAGAACGGGTGCCTCCTCCTGCCAAGAGGAATCCTTGAGTTAGAGCCCTTGATCTGGGCGATTAGAGAGACGTGTGAGCAACATACACAATTTCCCCTGAGACAGATATGGATGATGTTGTTTCTTTGGGGGTTGCACTGCCTAGAAGGAGCTTCAAAAAAATCCCAAAATATCTGAGCGGAGATCAGTCAATGGGAATAACACTGTCCTGGGTATTGGAAGAATCCCTGCTAAGGATACTATTTTGGGTAGTAACAGCAAAGAGGAGAAAAATAAGCCAAAGGTCTAAAACAGGTTTCAAGAACGCTGTCTTCCAGTTCTTGATTTTATTAAAAAGAAGGCATTTTTGTTTAAACCTTGAAGACCTTTGTGTTGAGAAGTGATTAGCCTTAGTGCAATCAGGTATGCTATTGTCCATGCAGATACCTCATACTGAGGCTCCATCCAAACATTTAATTTTCTGTTTCACTTCTCATAATTTTTTGGTGTTTTTCATCTGGTGAATGCAAAGTGTCAAAAACCTGGGTCAGATATTCAGGCAGGTTTGGCTTGGTCAAAGTCAATGTCATGGCAGATACTGATCCAATCAGATCTCTGTTGACTAGAGAGAGGACCCAAAACGTCGGTGCTTCCATAGCCATCCACATCATTGGCATTGGTAGCTGGGTGAGAAGGATCATGCTTTCACTGTTTGAACTGACAGCAACAAGCTTCCTGGAGAAGAATGTTTAACAATGTTTAAGGTAAAACCATCAGCCTCTCCTGCATTTATCAAAATTATTTTAAATTGAAAGCTCTTCTGCACTAAAGCAGAGTTTGTTCTGCAAAGCGGAGATGTTTCATAAGGGTGATGAGGAACACCAGTTGCTGTTGACAGAAGTTGCCATTAAAGATCTTGAGCCTTGGGTTTTGAAATGAGAACTAAACTTGTTATTAGCAGTCCTTTGAGGTCTCATTTCCATGCCAGTGAAGAGCCTGGTTTGTGCTCAGTAGCTCGGTTCCCTGCATTTTCAGTTTCACCTGTTTTATTTTATCTTTGAGTTATTAATTTTATGACAAGGCTTATTTTTCTTCTATTTTTTTTTTTCTGTTCTTAGGGGGTTATTTATCACCATCCATGACAAAGGCCATATTGCAACCGTGCTAAACTCTTGGCCTGAAGAAAATATTAAGGTATGTGCATGTCGTATGTGGACTGGGATACAGGGAGTTGGCTGGAAAATGGGATATTGAATGGAACTGCTTGGCATTATTTACAGAACTGCCTATTTAAAGAGACAGGCTAAGAAATATTCCCTTCCGCAGAGTTTCCAGGCTGGTGGCTGGACTTCAGAGACTCTTGTCATGTGTGTATGTGGTCAAGAACATCTTTATCAAAGGTAGCAGGACCTTGAGCGATAAAAAAGTGTGCGTGATAATAACAGAGGCCATAGTGAAGTAAGATACGTGTGTTGAAGAATTGTGTGGCTAACTCACAACTTGTTAGATGCACCAAAGCTCTTTAAGATACCTCTGTAATTACTTGCTTGCGGTATTCCTTTGCAAATCCAATAAGTCATGCAGCATCCAGAACCCTGACAACTCTGGAAATAATGCTTGATATCCAGCAGCTGAAAATATTACTGACATGCCACCAAGAAGTGACCTTGTGAAGTGTTTTTCACTAGAGCTCAGGGCTGGGCAAGTGCCTGGCATGAAATAAAGTCAACGCTTAAGACAGGTCTTGCCAGTCAGCTCCTTCCAGTCTGAAAGTACATGTGCCTGGGAATTTCCCTGGCTGTTGACAGAGCTTCAGTCCCCTCTCAGTTGCCTGTTTCTTCCAGGAACACAGGTTTGGCAGCTGAGAAAATCTTGCAAGCATTTTCCATTTCTAAGGAATAAAAAAAAGAAATTCAACATGTTCCAGAAAAAAAGTAATCGTATGACTATAACCTTGTCTTTGGAACCATGGAGAACAGATGCAGACTAGAGATTTTGTCCTTGCTCTGTCCAAAGATCTCAGTATTTCCATTTGTTGCTGACTTAGGACTGTAAGCAGAACTCATTATGGCCAACAGAGATATTTTTGCAGATGGGGAAAGTGGCACAATAAAAATAGAGGCTGTTGTTGAAACAGTCCCCTCTGGCACCCAAAACAGACCATAGGAAGGGCAGTGGTCTATAGGAGAGATTCATACTGTCTACTTTCCAGGTTTGTCAGACTACAAAGGCAGCTAATTTCATCAGTATTGCTATTTTGGACTGCAGGGTTCCCTGTGTGTTTGTATAGAGACTTCTCTATGCCTGAATTGGTAGGAACTGGAACACCTGAGGTTTTGAGATATGCAGGGAGTCACCTGGACTGCACCTAAGTCCCTGGAGGGACCCAGGTTTTTAAAAGGCTTGGACCACACTGAACACCCACAAGAGGAAGTCCCTTTAAGGACAGATTGCCCACATTTTGTTTTGTGGCTTTTTAGAGCTTCGTGGTCACCACATTTACTGTGGAAACGGGAAATCTGTGTCCTAGGCCTGGATCCTCTGACTGGGAGGGTGCTCTGCTTAGCTTAGCAAAGCCTTAGCCAAGCTCCAGTGTGCCCCACTTCCACTCCTCCTGTTGAAACTGGGCTGCTTGGGAGGAATCATAGTGCCAGAAGCAGAACAAGCGAGAAGAAGCCATTTCTGAACATACTCACGTGGGAATGTGGGGTTTTTGTGTCTCTTTCAGGGTGGCTAATGAGTCATGCCGTGAAGAAACATTGGATAAAATGCCGATAGCCCACATCAGTGCCTCCTCTTGCTAATTTTCTCTCTGGTTCCATGATTTTATACTCTTTTCTGCATGATGGCCCAAATTGAGCAGGGGGGATGCAGAGAACCATATAGGATAGTGCTGTGGTAGAGTGTCATCATGGCAGCTGTGAGTTCAAACTACCTCAAAGTGAGGATAATCTGGAAACTTTATCTCCTATTCCTATTCTCCTACCTTCCAATACCTGAAAGGGGCCTATAAGAAGACAGGGGAAGATCTGTTCTCAAGGGTTTGTAGCGACAGGACAAGGGGTAATGGTTTTAAGCTGTAGAAGGGTAGATTTAGGTTAGACATGAGGAAAAAGTTCTTTAATCTGAGGGTGGTTGACCCCTGGAACAGGTTGCCCAAGAGAGGTGGTGGAGACCCTGTTCCTGGAGACATTCAAGGTCAGGCTTGATGGGGCTCTGAGCAACCTGATCTAGTTAGAGATGTCCCTGCTTATTGTAAGGAGGTTGGACTAGATGGCCTTCTGAGGTCCCTTCCAACCCAATACATTCTATGATTCTATTCCTAGACAAGTGTGCTGCCCTGCTAGCTACTGGACTGGCCTTCCTACCTTCCTGCCCTCTCTCCCTCCTTCCATAGGATACTCACTCCAAGAAGTGCCCTCAGCATCTTGAATTCCCATCAGGATTACTGCTATATGAGGCTGTTCAGACCCATCATTCCATGAGTGGTTTCTCTTGTTGCACTCAAGGCAGAGTATCAGTTCTGATCTCTCTGATGGGTATATAAGTGCTGTCAAGAAGTCGTTTATTTGTTTGGATAAAAGGGGATCTGTGCTCCAGAGAAATATTTTCATTCATTATAACTTAACTATTTTTTTTAAATAGTAGTTAGGATTTTAACTCCTTTTCATATAGTCCGCATCAGTTTCAGGATAAAACTATCAGCGCATGTGCCTGCTGCTTTCTCTGTTCCCATTACTGCCTTCCAGTCCCAACTGCATCCTCTGGTGTGCTGAAGAAGCAAGCACACACCCAGAAACAGATGGAACCCACCCAAAAAGATATTTTCCCATTGCTTCACATTGACTCAGAAGGAAAAACTAATAAGAAAATGTTCAAAAGTGGAGGAGGACAAATGCATCACTGCCATCACTGACTTTCCTGTATCAGGGATTGTCCACCCAACGTCTAGCCTAAGGACAGGTCTATAGTCCTTTTAATTTTAATAGATTTTGCATTGAAGGATTGCTTTTAGGAATTCCAGTGACGAGGAAGTGACAACGGCACAACAAATATGCTACATGTGGCAGGACCATTTCAAAACAGTCCTTATTATATATTGGTTGTCACTATTATTACGTGCATTACGACTCCTTAATATATCATGCCTTAAACTACCAGAGAGGTTTATTTTTTGCTAGAGGGCAAAATAGATGTCAAAGGCAGAAGAGATGCGCGTGTGCTCTCTATCTGTAGTTTCTCCTCAGGCTTTTTTCCTGAACTATGCAGTGTAATGTAATTCTGCTCTGCCGTTGCAAACAGTGGTTTAGGTTGAGGGAGAAAATAGTCTTGAGATGTATATATAGTTTACGTTGAATAAGAAGGGACAATGAAACAGATGACTGCAATTCTTCCTGAAATAGGAAAGTGCAGCAAGAGCTTTATTCCATTCCTAAACAAGGAAATGCTTCTCCATCACAGCAATAAACCTTTATTCTTTATTATATATCTTTATTATATCCCCCCCATCCTCTCCAAGGAAGTGCAGCTATTGAGATAGCTTCTAACCTCCCATTCTCTTATTTCTCTCTAAAGCACACACATGTGTATGTCCTGTGTCCTAAGTTTAGCCTTAACTTTGCAGATCAGCAAGTAAAGACCTTCACTACCATCTTCTCCTTTGAAATCCATGCTCAACTGTGCACTTGAGTCCACCGCAGTCTGACAGACCATTTGATGTGAGCGCTCTGCTCTCTGAAGTGCTGGGACAGTGCTGAAAGTTGAAATTTGTTCTTGTATTTACGGGTTTTTTTCCCACAGTGGGACTGGACTCCAGTATATTCCTGTTCTTACTGGATTTCAGAGCTGCCCTGAAGAGTACTTGTCTCTGGGGACAAAACCAACAAGAAGAGTAGTTAACCTAAAAATTGGGAAGTTTAGTCAGAGCTGCTCGGTCACGTGCCTCCTAAGGTCTCAGTGATGTATACTGGGGGTTGAAGAGCTCAACTTCAGGCTTCTAATTTGGCAACATTAAGCAGTCTTGTCACAAAGAAATGATACAATAACAAGAAAAACCTAAAAACATGGATCAGAGATTTCGGTGAGGTAACACGTTGCTGAAATGGAAAAAGCCATCACAAAGAGTTAAACGGTAATTGTGTAACTCCCAGCCGGGTGGGAAAGAAGGTCTAATATTAAATAGATAGAGTGGGAGACCCTCCACAGCCCATGCTGCTGCCTGTGCTGATGGCTTCTGTCTACCTGCCTCGCTGTCAGGGGGAGGCAAAGAGACCGAGTTGTAATGAGTTCTGTTTTGATTATCTGGCTACTCTGCAGCTACGCTACAACAGTGGGAAGACATGAGCTTAGTACTTCCATAGATGCTGTTCGTAAGCGCAAACACTTTTTTCACAGAGCTCTTTTTCCAGTAAAAGAGAGGAGAAATCACGGGCAGATCTCTTTTGTGATGCTTCTCATTATACAGCTGGGGATGCACAAAAAAGCCATGCTGGCTGGGCTTTACTACAAGTGAACTGAAGTGCTGGCAGCAGAGCTGCTGCTCTCCCACACTGCGAGCAGCCATCCATCACCCACGTTATCTCAGCCCTCAAAGATGGACAGCCCTCTGTCACTAACAGCTAACTAACGTGGTGTCATGTAGAAGGAGCAAAGGTCCATCGCACAATGCGGCTGCAAAATGGCATCAGTGTGAAGATGGTGGAGAGGGTTTTGCTTCTAGAGCCTTGAGCAACAACAAGCAACAGTCTCTTTTGATCTTCCTAGGCTATCGTGGTGACAGATGGAGAGAGGATTCTCGGTTTAGGAGATCTGGGAAGCTACGGCATGGGTATCCCAGTGGGGAAGCTTGCTTTGTACACGGCTTGTGGTGGAGTTCACCCTCAACAGTGTCTCCCTGTCCTGCTGGATGTTGGCACGGACAACGAGGTAAGACTTACATTTTTCCATAAATCTGTCAGAGGGGAGAAGGGGTTGAGATTAATGCTTATCTGAGCCAGTTCCCTAAACGTGGAGGCAAAGCCAGAGGCATCCAAGGTGAGATGATGGCTAGACAAGCTCTGCGGGCGTGGGGGCAGCTTTCATTCCTGTCTGATGCTCAAGAAACTTTTGCTCTTATGGGGAACTGAAATAAACACTAAATAGTTTCACGGTCCCCTGGTGAGAAGACTCAGAGTGTTGCCAGTTGGAGCTGAAGGTCCGGCTCCACCTTTTGGCGTATCTACAACGAGGTGAGTTGAAAGATTTTGTACAGGAAGCCCCAGATTTATTCTTCCTCTGGTAACTGTGAGAAGACAGATACTCTCGTCTGCATAAAGGTGACTGTATTCCAGAAAATGGAGAATCCTTGGTGGGTGGCTTGGGAATGATTAATTTCAGTGTTTTGTCAGATTGCACACTTCTCTGCACATGATCACCAGACAAGAGGACTCCATCTGTTTGCAGATTTTTCCCTCATGACTCTGGCTCAGAAAGGCCGAAGTGCAACATTTTAGCAATGCCAGAATGGACATCTGTGAGGATGTCTTTTTTAAAACGAATATCCTATAGTTATTTGTGATGGCCCAGGCTTGTCCAGGTTTGAAAAATGTACTTGTGCCTCACTTGACCCCAAGTAAACCAAACACATGTTTTTTGAGAGAAATAACCGATCTGGGGTAGGAGAGCTTTGAGTTTGTGTATGAAGACTAATGAGTACCGACATTTTCAGACACGCCTTTGCTCACTGGAAAGATAGATTTTCTGCACCTCTTTCACTCCAGCCCAAAGTGTCCTCAAAAGAATGAAAGCAAGCAAAATCAGTGGCCATAGATGTCATCTGGGGTGAGATTCCCAATTACCTTTTTGGTCTCTGATCCCAGAATTATTTTATTGCTTCAGCACAGAGGCCTGTCATGGACTGGTGGAATATAGGGTGTGCTCATCTCAGCCTGAGCCATGGTCTTTCCTGAAAAGTGGGAACTCTGAGTTTGGACTCTCTGAGGCTAAAACAGGAATTAAGTCTCAGTCTCTCACTTCTTGGAGTTTCCAGTCAATAGAGGCAATTATACTTGACTTTTTGGCTCCTTCATCTTTAAAGAAAAAGTTATTTACTTTGATGGTGGCAGAGCCCTGGAACAGGCTGCCCAGAGAGGTTGTGGACTCTCCTTCTCTGGAGACTTTCAAAACCTCCCTGGATGCGTTCCTGTGTAACCTGCCCTAGGTGAACCTGCTTCAGCGGCGGAGTTGGACTAGATCCCTAGAGGTCTCTTCCAACACCTACCGTTCTGGGATTCTGTGATCTCTTCCTTCTCCTCCATGCTGGTCTGCACCCCACTGAGTGCTGGCGTGCTCTGAGCCCCCCAGCTGAAACTCCCCTCCAGAGGAACCTGGGTGAAAGTGCTTCCCTTTCCATGGGAAGCTTCTGACCATGCATGACCATCTGTTTCTATCTCAGAATCCAGGGGACACTAACATCTAAAGTGGCACCAAGGATTTGTAGGCATCTCCAAGGCTCAGATGGTCTCAGAAAAGGGACTCTCAGACTCCACTGGGTACTTTTGTTCTGCCCAGGATCAAATGTAACTAACTTACATGTCCAGGAACTTCTCTGTGAAGGCAATTTCAACATCTGGGATCAAGATATAGAAGTTGCTGCCTTCCAGCAATATGAACAATAAATTTCCTCACAATATAAATAATTGGTTTGTTTATTTAATGGCTTTCTCATATGCATAAACCCAGCCTAACAAAACCCTAAGCCTATCCCAGCAGCTGCCCCACAAATAAACTCGTTTAGCAGTGCAGAAATAAGTCACCTTTTATAGACGTTCATCCCGTTCATCTCTGCCTATTAATATTTGGTGGGCCTAGTGTAACTGTGTTGCTAATACAGGAACCTCAAGTAGAACAGAGTAAACACAGCATTCATACTATATTTTTAGCATCAATTCCCACCTTTTCTTTCAGACAGTCCATAATACTTTGTATACTCTTTCAGCAAATCGGTCTTTTCCAAGCTTGGCATTTCTCAGCTTGGCAACGGGAGGATTTTACACTTCCTGAACCATCTCTGGAGCTCGTGGTGCTACTGGAGCAACCAGTGAAGCAATGCAAATGGATCTGCTTTCTGTTTCATGGCCCTGAAGAGTTAATGTGTCAAACTCGGAGGAAAACCTCTTTCACCTTTCCTTCTAAGGGAGAACAGCTGTGGCTGTAAAACCAGATCTAATTGTAGCATAGCTGCCAATATTTAGGCCCCTATGGCTGCAGGACAATAGATTTGAGATGGCTCATCCCCTTCTCATGTGGATGATTCAGTTCCTGAAACTGGAAGGGAAGTAGAGTTGCTCTGCAGTGCCCACCTGTCTCCTGCCACTGTTTGTCCTGTAATTTCCCCCCAAATATGTGCTATTTCCATGCTGACCCAGTCCTTTTTAAGTGGCTTAGGAGCCCTGACTGGATTGGTTGGAGTGGCCTGTTTTTATATTCCTAGCAGCAGCCAAAAAAGAATCTGTTGCATGAAAATACCTTGCCTTGACACCTGTAGATAACCGAGGTGGAGCTAGGTAGGTGCAGGGCTTGGGAACTTTCTGGCATCTGATCACTGATTCCGGTCAACTCTGGGCTATCACTTAAAAGACCTAAATGACAGATGTAATTTCAAGTTCCTTCAGGTGATCTTCACTGCTCAAAGCACTGCTCATGGTCAATAACATTATTGGGAGCCTCAGTACAAAATAAAGAACTGAATGAACAGTGGTTTCTTTGGTCAGAGAGTCTTGGTAGAACTGTTCTTGGAATACAGAGCTCCAGTTCCTGCGGCAGTCGAGAAGCATTGCATCCCTTCCACTTCATTTACACAAAAAGGTAGTCCACAGCTTCTTATGTCATCAGTCTCTGTCCGGAAAGAGCTGTGTGAGCTGGCCTTCGCTGCATAGTAAGTAAAATTAATATGACCACAAGAGACAAACGTTTTGGGTAGGCTGGGCCATAAATCTCTGTCCATCCATGGAAGAGAAGGTGTCAACAGAATTGCTTTGTGTCCTAGGCTCTCCTGAGTGATCCACTCTATATTGGACTGAAACACAAGAGGGTTCGTGGGAAACAGTACGACGAACTGATTGATGAGTTTATGCAGGCAGTTACCAACAAGTAAGTGGGATTATGTACATGGCTCCTCTGGGCTGCTTCCATTTAAGAGCAAATGTTGCAACTCGTGAAATAAACATTAGTATAATTAATCGTCCAAGCAAAGAAAGGTCACTTAAGTGCAAGGCTCCTGGGTGGTCTACAAATGACTCTTTGTGCTTGAGCGCTCTACGTCAAAAATATTTGTCTTCAGAGAGCTGAAATGGGGCTGACTATTTATAACCACTTCCTGTCCATACAGGCTAAGGGTGTCAGATGAATGCCCTCTGGGCTGTGTCTGGCCTCCGTCATGCATTTATGAGCCTCATTCAGCACAGGCAGAATCTAAACTTTGGTTTGTTTATATTTTGTAAAGGAAGTTTCTAGCTTTCACCATCGCGAAGGAAATCACCTAACTGGAAATGGCACGTTGCTCCACACCGTGATGTCTGTGTGAATCTGCAGACTGCCTGTCTTATCGCTTTCTTAAAAATAGGGGCATCCCTGCTGGCATCTAAGTCTGTGGAGTGAGAAGGCCAGGATTGTCAGCGTTGTCTGTGATGGTAGGACAGACCAAATGCCTATTTCCACTCTTACTGACTAGCTGGGATAGAGGGTCTCTGATGTACCAGAGAGTTTGATATGGGATGAGAAGAACCACAACCTCAGCGCTGCACGTGCGCCTCTTGCACTGCATTGAGTTCTTCTTTCTGAATAAAAGAGAATACATTAAAATCTCCATGACTATCTGGAGAGGTTACCATAAGAAGAAAAGTGCGAACAACTGTTAAGGAAAAAAATCATAATATTTGGAAAGCCCAAAGCTCCTAAGCAGCTTTTTCTGCCTTTCCTAAAGGAGCAGATGATATTGATAAGGAGTGGCAGTGCCTGTCTGTGCCTGATTAATAGGCTGCAGATTAATAATCTGTGTGCTGTAGGGTCTTTCTTCACAGCTGGAGGAGCTATGTTTGGTCTTCTCTCTTTCTGTGTCTCCAGCCAGTTGTATATGTGTGTGTGTGTTCCTGCATAAATGGAAGGGAGTGGGTGGGATGTGTGTCATCAGCTTGCTGTTAATCCCATCTCCCCTGAGGCAGGAGGCATCATGTCCAGCGTCTCCTGACAACACCTGCCCATCCCCTGAGAAGCATATCTGTACCTACGGCCTGACTGCCTGCCTGGCTGTGGCTGGAGGGATGCAGGAAACGGGATTCAGCGTTTCATTCAGTTACAGCTTGATGAACCGAGTTCTGAGGAATGAGTGTGTCATGGAGAACTGCAGCATCTCTTGAGGTGGTGGCTCTGCGCAGCGTTGTGCTGCACCCTGCGTCTCTCCTTCGCTATCCAGCAGCATCGGGTAGACATGTCCTGTAGGACAGCCGGCCAGAAGATCAACCCACCCAGCTGCCGTTGCCCACTTACTGTGTAAAGATACTGTCTATCAGCCAGTGCTATAGCCCCAATAGCTGTGAATGTCAACACAGCAGCAGTGCCTTGCCAACTGGATTAGAAATACCCAGGGGTGACTGCAGATAAGAGAATTTTGTCTTTGTGTGCTCGTTTGTCCTTTGTATTTGATAAGAAAGCTTGACTGAAATGTCAGTTGATTACAGCATAGCATTATGTTAGAAGCCGGTGGGTTATCTAGGAGGAAGGAATTCTTGGAAGCTAGAAAACTGGCAAAACACAACGAGGAAATCACAAGAGGCTCTACAAGTAGAAAAGATTTGAGAGTTGTCAGGGTTGATTTGTGGAGGTTTTATTTGGTTTGATTGTAGTCACTAATGAATCCTTCAAGGAAACTGTCCCACTTCCTCCTGGCCAAGAGACCACAAGGGTATTGCAGTGTTGGTGTTGATGATAGAATGGAACAACAGAACGAGAACACAGATGATGTCTCAGCCGTCACAAATTTGGCTCTGAGATTTATGCTCGTGGTGATAAATGCAAAGCTCATTGCACCCACTACTCCTGCGATGTCAGTGGCGGGGCCAGAAAGACAATTTGCCTTTTCTCCACTTGCTGCTGGAGAGGAAGGGTTGGCTGTAATTCCTGTGTTTAGTTTCCATGAGCTAATCTCTGCATTGAAGGGAGATGATACTCAGCCATGAAACAATGAACTCTTATCTTGTAAGGAGGTGATGTCATGGCTAATGCTTTCTTCCAAGTTGTGGGAATCAAGTTCCCCTGTCCCAGCTTTTCTATTTCTCTTAGCCAGGATGAGTTGCTTGGACAGGGTAAGCCCCCCAGAAAGTTCTCTGCAAAGCAGGGCTGGGAAATTCCACTTTGCACTTCTCTATTCACATCTGTAAAGTATTTGGAGATCCTGGAGTGAAAAGAGCTCTTACTCTATATTACCATCCTGACCAGCAGCGTACTTTAAAGCGTTGTTGGAGTGTGATTGTCTGTGAGCTCTGGGCTGGTGAACAATCCTGCTATCAGCCTGGGTTTGGCAACCTTATATGAAACAGATTCATTTGGTCTCAAATTTCCCCTGGAACAACTGGTTGCAAACCAGTAGGAGCTCTCGCTTCTGTTAAGAAAGGAAGCAGAAATTGCTCAGAAGGTCAAGAACATGCTGCTTTATTGTAGCCTGCTTCCACGTGTGAGGAAACCTGTGAGTACGAAGTGCTGTGATCTTCGGTCTGCTGTGGCTTCTTATGCAAGTCTATAATGTCATATGGAAATTCATTTATTTGGGGAGGAACCTTTTGGGTTGCCACAAATCTCTTGCAATTTGGGGGTTTCCTTTTCAGCTCGATGTTCATGCAGGAATTCTGTCTACTTCCTGAGGGTACTTCGGCTTCTCATGGAAACCATTTGTCAGCTCCTCTGCAGGGGTACTCCCACTCTGTCAAATCACTGCTGGCTCAAGGGACATTTGTCACTGAAGTGGAATGTGCCAGAACCCACAAGAAAGCCAGGGGAGTAAAGATTTACTCTTGTAATGGAATAATAATTTTAAACAGATGTCAAATTTCTATAGCTGGAGACCCTTACACGCAGTAGAAAGGGCTGCTGGTCTCATAATAGCCACCTAGTAATGAAAAAAGGAGTGTGTCAGAGGCTTCAGAATTAGCACTTACAGTGTTTTGAAATAAAGTGCAACTTCTGGGCAATTTTAGAAAGAAAAGCCCATTCTGAAACAGCTGGCTATATTTCTGCATTTTCCTGCTGCCTAAACCTCCATTCATTACTCTTTCACCTAAAACACATGAAATGACTGAGCTCTTTGAAAAGAGCTCCAGGCTATGTATTTTGCTCCTCTTGGGAGGCAACTACGTAAAAAATTTGGCCTGTTGAGTCTAACCTGACCGAATGAAGCAGCCTGACAAATTGCTGTTTTCTCACAAGCTTTGTATGGGAAAATAGGCTGCTTCAGTTTTCCCTCTCCTCAGTTACCGTGGCAAAGAGGAAGTCAGTCTTATTCTTAAACTGGTACATTTTTGTAGGCTGGACAAAATATTCACCTAAAGGGTCCACAGATCATAAACAGAGTAACCCACGGAATTTCTGGGGCTTGCCTGTATGAGCAAATTGAGGTTGAAATCAAAACGCCATGGGAGATGTGTTGTGCTGGGGCATGTTAATGAGGCTGGTGAGGGGTCTGGAGAACATAGCTTACAAGGAGTGGCTGAGGAAACTGGGACTGGTTAGCCTCCAGAAGAGAAGGCTGAGAGGAGACCTTATTGCTCTCTACAACTACCTGAGAGGAGGTTGTAGAGAGGTGGATGCTGGTCTCTTTTCCCAGGTAACTAGCAATAGGACAAGAGGAAAAGGCCTCAAGTTGTGCCAGGGGAGGTTTTGACGGGGTATTAGGGAAAATTTCTTTACTGAAAGGGTTGTAAAGCACTGGAACAGGCTGCTCAGGGAAGTGGTGGAGTCACCATCCCTGGAAGGGTTCAAAAAATGTGTAGACATGGCACTTCAGGGCATCATTTAGTAGTGTTGGGTTGACAGTTGGACTTGATGATCTTAGACGTCTTTTCCAACCTTAATGATTCTATGACTCTCTGGGCTCTGAAGGGCTTCAGCTCAGCATCCACAGTAACAACATGCGTTAATCTTTCAAAGCTAGTTACCATTGGAAACTTTTTCCTTCTTTCTCCTTTTCTTCTAAAGTGGTATAGAAACTGGAGACCAGTTCCTTATCTGTCCTATTCCACGTGCTCTTTTTGTAGTTTCATCATACGGTAACAGTGCAGCTTGGTGGCTCCATGTGGCCAGAGGGGTTGACGGAAAAATCACCAGTACAGATGTCCCTGTTGTATTTCTTCAGATGCTCTAGTTAACTTGGCTAGTCTGAAAGACTAGACTTCAGTCTTTAGGCACCACTGGCCTTTACAAAGACCTCGTGTAACACTGCTAACACCTAAAGTCCTTCCTCAGCACCTATGTGTCTGTTAGGAGACCTGCACACCATCGTGACTGCCCTGGCATATTTGGAGTCAAAGAATAGTTGACTTCCTGCTACTGAGGAATGATTAAGCTCGAGATGTGCTGCTGCAGGATCTGTTACTTTGCCTTCAAACCCTTTGGGATAATGCAGTTACGGATGTCGAGAAGCCCTCTGCTCTAGGCTTTCTGTCTCTGCTTTTCCACCTAAGCCAGATTTATCATAGCTGGTTCAGAAACATGTATCTGGAGATCTGTTTGTGTGGAAGGCAGGTGGTGAGGCTCCGCTCCTTGTTCTGTGTTAGAGGGTAGCTCAAGGCTACAGTTGAGTCAGCGCTGATGTGGTTGCTTCTCCTTCTTATGCTCTGCCTCTAAGAAGCCTTGTACCTCCAGCTGCAGTCTTTCCTCAGACCCACTGCAAGAAGGATGATGTAACTTGATGTCAAATGAAGGTTGACTGTGATTTTTCAAGATATTTTTTCCAAGAACTTTGTGAGTGCTCTTGCCCCGTATCCTGTCTCTAGCAGTAGATCACAGCAGATGCCCTGGCATATGACAGAGAACAGCCAGCACGCAATCCTTGGCATAACCCCCAGCACCCAGTAGTGCGAGATACAGGGATTTCCTGCTATCTTTGTGCTTCAGGGGTCACCTTCATTGGCTTAGGACTCACTGAATCCACGGCAGGCTCTATGCCTCAGAGCATGGAGGCTGTGTTTATGTTGGCAGAAACCTAGTGAGACTCCAACCCACCATAAGAAATCGTCTGCAGCCTAAGGTGATGGTGAGGCAGGCAGCAGGTCCCGTTGGGTTCATGATGCAGCTCCCTGGCATGAGATTCCTAAACCCAGGACCTAGAATTCTAAATTTTGGATTGGTTACAATACAGAAGGCTACAAGTTTTTGCAGAACTCCCATCTGTTGGCTCAAAACACACATTCTAGCATAAAAGCGGTTGCATTTTTATCTCAGTTGTGATGACCATCATAACTACTACATCTGCTCTTAGGGCCTCTAATGTGGATCCTTGGGTCCAGCTTTCACCATGCAGTGATTCCTGGCAATCAGTGAACCTTACTTGGTACATTTCACTATCAAAACAAAGATATGATCATGTTTTCTAACTTATCACTTCATCTCTCCTTTCAACACTATTAGAACTTTTAAATGAGTGATATAAACACTTCTATTAAATCACATCACGGTACGGAGTGAGGCTTTGGAGGGTTTTTGTCAGTGGATCCAGAACCAGAAGGTCAACTTTTATTTTAATTTACCAGAATTTTAGTTCTTATTGTCAGTCTGCTAGGGGAAAACTTGCCTTCCTCTTATCAATGTGGAAGTCTTAAAAAGGAAAGGCTTTTTCCAGTGTTCAGTGTAACGTCTGCAGCCTGTAAGCACACCAGTGTTGCAAGCTCTCCCTGTCAACAACAGTGCCTTTGAGTGGCCCCATGCCTCCGGGTAGTGAACTTGTCTTGCTGTTGTCTCTTTACCTGTCTGGGTTTCCTCTTCTTGGCCAGAACCACCTACAAATACACAAACAGTACAATCCTGAAGTCAGATTTCCCAGACAGTAGAAAAGCCTTACCCTTCTGGGACATACTTCTGGTCTCGTGTGACTTGCCTATTGCAAAGAGCCCCACGACCACAGCACAGCTGCCACTTGGGCTATCAGCACACTCAGAGGTGGGAAGGAACTGGATCTCCAAGGACAAGAATGAGCCTGGGCCTTGCTCCCTTTTTCTGTTGTATGAACAAAAGGTACTTCTTTTCCCTCTAAGCCTTTTCTTAGCTTGCCCTCAGTGCCTGCTTATTTAAGATTGCTGGTTCTGTTTCTGTGTAGATGAAAGCATATCTTCTTCTGTGCCTTGAGTCAACCTTGGCATCAGATGGAGCAGCAGCCTAGTTTTCTTCCACTTGTGAAAAGACCTTATGGAAATGACTTGCCTTTTCTCTCTCTGAATGCCCCAGCTGGCCTCTTGAGGAGGTCCCTGACCAAACTGACCCCTAAACTGCAGTCAGGAATTGTGTGGCACAGCACTGCTGGTCTGGCCCAAAGCCTGCCAAGGATCACGCTGACAATTTAACCGTAAGAATGGCCTCGGGACACTGGCCAAACTCGGGTGCTACTGTTGTTTAACTTGCTAGAGTGGACATTGGTTTCCCAATTCAGAATGCTGATCATTTGCCAAGCATGATGTTTGTCTGATGATGGGCTCCTTTATGGAAAATTCTGTTTTTCTTGGAAATCAGAACATTGGTTGCTGGTGTATCAAGCAGCAGTAAGAAGATCTCAAGGACAAGGGCAAGGACAATTTGTTTCTTCTCTGCCTGGTTTTATCTAATACTACAAGTAAGAGTTGTAGTGCATCAAAGCAGACTCCTTACATCATGAATGACCGAAAGCGGGGCTATAAAATGCTACATTCAGACAAGGATTGGAACCTCCTTCTTTCCATAAAGGAACTGGACCTTCTTACAAATATATATATTTTTATATACATGTAGGAATGTTTTATACTCCCTGCTCATGGTGAACAAAAATACCCTTTTGATACTGATCAGCAGAAGCACTGCACAGGTCTTCAGGCCACCCTGGAAGTTCTGACTTGTGCCGTTTTGGTCAGATGCTTCTCAAATGGTAACTGCTGCTTCATGAATTTTTTCCTCTCTGACCTTGTGGTTTATAATGAGGCTGGAGGAACTCAAAGAGGTACATACAAATCAGGATGAAAGTTGCGTGATGAGATTGTTCAGGCGATTGAGAAGTCACTTGAATAAAGAAGCTAAAAGCAGTGTCATCAGGAAAACACCTGCCTCCCTCTTCTGGGATTCACAGTCTTTTGTTCCACACTTTGTGCTCATCCAAGAGAGAAGTTTAGAATGCTCTACAAGGGATACAGACTTTACTAACAGCACCTTTCCTGTTGGCACAGCCCAGAGATGCCATGTAGCTCCAGGGTACCTGTACCAGAATAACAGCGATAAAGTGTGAATCCGAGGCTTGTTTGTTTTCCAGGAAATGGAACAGTTTCTTAATAAAGATTCTGAGGTGGTAATTTTTACAAGAGACTTGTAATATTGTATGTGTTTAGCTCCTAGGAAGGAATGTCATCCTTCATTAGGGTGAAAGTCTTATACTATTATTTTGATCAGTAGTATATTATTTCATTAAAAATCGTGTTTGTGTAGAATTTGTGAGATTAAACTAAAATAACTGGATGGAATCATTCTGTAAAGCATTTCCCAATGAGGCTACTTTTACAGGAAGGTTTTTGCAAGGTATGGGGAAGAAAGCCAGCATTTGGGTCATATTGATTTATGGCACAGAACCCCAAGCTAATGAGACAGCAATATGTTCCTTACCATGAAAGACTGGTGATTTCTTTTATGAGAAAGAACTGAAAAGCAACTTTTTTTGTTTCCAGTTCTGTAAAATGGCTAAATCAGTTCCAGAGATGGTAGAGAACGGGGACCACAGACAGTGGTCTGGCAGCCAGCAGTGAACCAGGAGACATGGTGATAGTATTAAATAATGGCTCTTGTAGTGTTATCAGTTACGAGACACAACAGAGGGACTGTTTTTAGACAGAAATTAGATTCAGTATTTTATCTGAAAAAAAAAGTAAGGATTGCAAAGTCCTGCAAATAAAAGGATTACTCATGTTAAGGGGGAAGCTCCAGTTCCACAAGGAGACGCAGGACTTCAGGGATCCCACGAGATGCACACTTCAGCGTGCCCAAGAGGAACAGGAACAGCTTTCAATCCAAAATCAGAAGGTCAAAACTCAGAACCTTCCTTTTTGTGAAAGGGGGACGAGTAGAACTAGGGAATGGAAGAAACCAAACTGGAGACTGGCACTTGCTCTGTTTCAATATACCTTGTCAGTCTGAAATCCTGATAGTCTATATTTGAGCTTTCCTTTTAGATAAAGACAATTAGATTCTGGATGTTTAACTTGTACGTCCCAGATGCCGAGAAGATGATACAATGCTCTAGAGAAGATGAGTCATTGACAGTCAGGATGAGATTACTGGAGAGAGCCACCCTTAGCTGGCCATGCCTTTCCTGGACTGGAAAACTGCAGTCCTGATGTGACCTGCTGCTCTTGGCTTCAGACTCTCCTTCAGACTCAGAGCTGAAAGTTAGGAGGTGAGTCACATGGATCAGTAGAAGCATGGAAGAATCTATGAGAAGTGAGAACAAGGCAAGCAGGCTGACCTCAGGAGGCTCTTCCTACCACAGCAGTTTGCAAAATCCCTCAATTCTAGCCAGAAATTTAAGGATATTTAAACGTGGCAGAGGGGATCTTCAGAAATCCTTGTTCAAATACTCACTTTACAATAACTTTTTCTAAAAGGAGGCATCCTGCACCTACAGACAGCAAGCATATGTGAACTAACTGGGACTGCATTCATCTCTGATGTCACTAGTTACACAGAATAAAATTGCCTAGCTGGTTAGACAGCAACGTGTCTCACTACAAACAATTCCTCCAACAAGAATTTGTGTTTCTTAATGGAAGCTACGATATTTCCAATGAAACACAATAATTTTACAAAATCAGTTTTTGTCAAAATCCAATTTTCATTTTAAAAATGTTATGGGGGGGGGAGACTGGACAATATATTTCATTCCAGCCTGAAGTATTTCCATGTACCCTCACAGGGGACCGCTTGGATACCATACACAAGGGGTGGAGCTGCGCAACTTCTATAGAGAAGGTCAACCAAGCAATCGCAGGCTTTGAAGGACAGCAGAGCATTTCAGTTGTAAGGGTGATAAGCCAGTGTGACCTAAGGTGCATGACATATATCTAAGATCTTTTTAATCAGCCATGATAATTAGATAACATTAGATTATGATTCCTAATTTAGGTGGCTAAAGTTAGAGATCTAAATTTAAGTTGTTCATTTTAGACTGTCTTCTTAGAGACTGTGGAGAAAGAGGCATCTCCAGAGATGTTATCTACTGCTATTTTCCACTTAGAAGTCAAAGAAGTTGCTATTGGATGTGCGTCTTTCTCTCTGCTGTCTGAGAAAGCAGCCAGAGTTGTCTAGCTCAGCATTACGCAGCTGACTTGAAGATATGTAAAGGTAATGGAAGAAATCCCATTCTGCGCTGCATTTCGTTGGCTGAATTCCAGTACAAGTAGCAGCTCTTGGACCACCCTTTCCCTTTGCAGTAGCAAGTATTCTCCACCTTCTCTCCTAAGATGGAGGTTTTTTTAGCATTGTTACATATTAAAGCCCTTCTCTACTCCGGTCCCAAGTTGGCTGCGTTTCACTTTTGGCCGCTACCCAAATACTTTGTAGAGTGCTCTGAATTCCTTTGGGATGAAACAGGTTACACAAATCTCGAGTTACTGTACTGTGGAGGAAGGACAGTAGAACTGACTCATCATGTTGATACTCACAAGGATGTTACTGCAAGTGGCCCCAGCAGTTGTTTTGTTCATATTCCCCTCTAAGCTTAACCTTAGGCTGATCAGGTCATCCTGAGATGGAGCACTGCACATGGCCACCAAAGTACCACCAGGAAAGAGCAGTAAGCATTAGCTAGTGGGTTTCTAAGATGGCCCAGTGCATCAGCTGCCTAATTTGTGTTTAATTTCAGTGACTTTGAGCAGCACAAGTTCTTTAAAGTCCTCTCAAAACCCCAGTAAGGTGGCTAGTCCTTGAGGACTAGGATTTGAACGTCATCCTGAGATTCCCATCTTTAGCTGTGACTCGTAAATATTCTGTTCTTGCATTTAAAGCATCAGGTATGAGGGTCTTGCCACGACCAGTATGTGGTCTTTAATAATGAAAACTTTTATTCTCACATTATGTAAAGGCTCACATAGGCTTAAGCATGTGCTTTATGCTTTAAAAGGCTCAGTGGACATACTGCAGAGGAAAATAAAACAATCTTCAACAAATACCTGAGTGAAAAGATTTTGCATTCCAGCACTGTCCTCTCATACTCAGGAGCATGAAGAGAAATTAAGAGTTTATGGACCACCATACCTTGGAGAGTTTATGGGCTAGCGTATTTTCCGTGTGCTCTGCTTAATACAAAATGATCAAAGACAAAAATAGATAGAATTAACTGTTCACTGTCTGATGCTGCAGACCAAGAATGTAAAGTAAGGAAAAAACTCTGTGCTCGAGGAAAAGAAAAAGCAAAATCGAGTATATAAACAGGGAAACGCACCCACCTACCCTTAAGCTCTTTGGAGAGCTGGTCACACATACATGAATGCTTACTGAGATCATTGATTTTATTAAGCAAGACAGTAATGTCACTTCCTCAGTGATACAAATAAATAATAAGATTGCTGTTAGATAAATAGTCTCTATAGCAACGAAAGTTGTGCTAATTCTTTGCTGTGAGATGTTAGCAGATGTTCTGGATGGCATGTCGTCACACTCTTGGCCATGTTTTCCTTACACATTCGAACAATGGATAAGAAGATGATCCACTGGAAAACTGATTTTCACAGGCACTTTTTGCATTGTTCCTTTGCACAAATTCCTTGGAAATCCAAAGTGTTCATTTTGACTTCCAAGACTTTACAGAGAGAAAAAAACTGGGGAATCTCAATCTATTGCTTTTCAGAGTATCTCTGAGCAGTTCAGAAGAAATTTTGATACTGGATATCTCCTTGATAGCTGCCAGAATCTGCAGTGGAGAAGCTTAAAGTGCATAAGCAGCCGTCCCTCGAGTACTCACAGTAGCTTGTAGTTAGCAGCACACTGGGGACAATTTAAGAGCATCTTATGAAAAGAAATGCAAAATTTCAATAGACTCCGTTACTGTTGAGCCGTGTAACGTGGCCGGTCATATAAAGTGCAGGAAAGAACTTGTCCTGTTCAAAGGCACAAAACCAATGGGATCAATTGTCCCATTCCTTTTATAGAGCTTTTTTTCACCTTGAAGCATGGCAAGCTCGAATTTCCCCACCTGAATGTCTAGATCCTTCTCAGTTTCAAAGCCTGGTGGTCCCCTGGAAAATCCATGCCTAAACCTTCATACCCAGGGTGAGAATTGTGGTGCAACTACAACAGGGATATTGCACAGGGAGTAGAAAGGTACCCAAACTGCACGTGAGATAAACTGAAGATACTCTCAGTCATTGGATTCCATATCAGCTGAGAAGAAAACCACTCGCCGTAGCATATCCTCCCTTGGAGGTGGTCCACACTCGTTCCCAACATCACCAAAGGAGAAGCTGAAGAGAGTTGAAAGATGCCCCAGAGAAAGGGAACGTCCCCATGTTCGGCATGGAGCCGTGCTGTGCGCAGTCAGGGATCCCTGCTGTACATGGCTCTCTAAGGTAGACATGCCCCATTCTGCTGCTCTTTGGTGACAGGAGCAAAGACACTTCCCTCTAGGGATGACACTGCACCGCCCATAGAAAAGCTTCCACAGCTTCGGTGCCAAAGACTCCAAGCGCTTAATTTTTCATTCATTTTTTGCAAATATTGATATTATTTTGTAAATATTAAGCTTACCACAGACAGGGGAGACTTAAACGGAGCAAGGTGTTGAGGAGCAAGGTGTTGAGTTGAATCTGAGCTTTTTGTATCTAAATCAAACACAGCTCTGAAATCATTCATAGACTCATAGAATCATAGAATAGTTTGGGTTGGAAGGGACCTTTCAAGGCCATCTAGTCCAACCTCCCTGCAGTGAGCAGGGCCATCTGCAACTAGAGCAGGTTCCTCAGAGCCCTGTTTCAACCTCACCTGGAATGGTTCCAGGGATGAGGCTTCTACCACCTCCCTGGGAAACACGTTCCAGTGTTTCGCCACTCTCATTGTAAAAAATGCCTCCTTATATCTAGTCTGAATCTGCCCTCTTTTAGTTTAAAACCATCACCCCTTGTCTGTCACAACAGGCGCTACTAAGAAGCCTGTCCCCGTTGTGGTCCTTTGCTAAAAGCAAGCACAGAGAGTGGGAAGCAAGTGTAAGAGCCAACCCTTTTGCCTTTTTGAGACCAACAACGGGCTTATGAAGCGAGAGTTTCTCATGGCAGACAATTAAAGGAGCACAATGCATGTACTTATCACTGCCTCCTTGCTGACAGACGCACTTGAAATGGAAAATAATAATAATAAAAAATTCAAGGCCCTTCCAGGAGAGCCTGACTGCCGCACTGCGAGTGCCATGAAAAGAGCTTTGCATGACAGGAACCGTGGTTCTCCAGTGGAACGTGTTTCATCCAGTATCAATTTCTAGTTTAAAGCAGGGTTGTCCCTGTGTCAGATTTCAGCAGCAAAGGAGGAAAGGCTGAATGGGAGGTGTCTAAGGTGATGCTGCCTCTGCACTGCTTACAGCCCCAGCTCATGTCTCTGACACACAGCAGCTCTGTCGAGCCCTTTCACCTGCCGGCAGCCCAGAGGTTGCTAATAGTTGTATTACTCACTCCCTGAGCTTCTCTCACTGCCCTATCACATTTATGTGAGAGAAATGGGCACCACTGGATAAGAAGGACATTGAGGTGCTGGAGGGGGTGCAGAGAAGGGCAACGAAGCTGGTGAGGGGTCTGGAGAATATGTTGTATGAGGAGCGTCTGAGGGAACTGGGATTGTTTAGCTTGGAGAAGAGGAGGCTGAGAGGAGACCTCATTGCTCTCTATAGCTACCTAAAATGAGGTTGTAGTGAGGCTGGTGTTGGTCTCTTCTCCCAAGTAACTAGTGAAAAGACAAGAGGTAATGGCCTCAAGTTGCGCCAGGGGAGATTTGGGTTGGATATTAGGAAGAAGTTCTTTACTGGAAGAGTGGTCAGGCATTGGAACAGGCTGCCCAGGGAAGTGGTGGAGTCACCATCCCTGGAGGTGTTCAACCAACGAGTAGATGTGGCACTTTGGGCCATGGTCTAGGGGTCCGGGAGATGTTGGACGAAGGTTGGCTTGGTGATCTTAGAGGTCTTTTCCAACCTAAATGATTCTGGGTTTCTATGAAAAGAGTACCTGTGACCCTTTTAGATATTATTCACACAGCTTTAATGCAGCCTGGAGCCATACAAAGTGCTGAAAGCGTATCGATATGGAGCAGCCTGAATATCACCCCCTTTTTAGAAACCGCACACTTGCCCGGATTCTACTGGATCATTATGGAAAGTTCGTAATTATTTCCTGCCTTTTGGCTCTATGGGTCACTAGCTGTCATTGCGTGCTGGTTTCTCGCGAAGCAACTCAGTGGAGAGAAACATTTCCAAAGCACAAAAATGTGGCGTGAAATCTCGCTGTGAAGCACTCAGTCCCTGGGATCATACAAGCAGTTCTTTTCTCATCTCTTGGTCACCTACGGTTGAAGTGGGCACTTGGTGGTGTCCCTTTGACATTCCCTTTGCGTTCAGATTCACTGTATTGCAACACGGCAGTTGCAATATCCATTGCAAAAGAGGGTCTCCTTCACTTTGAGAAGCCCCTGGAAATTTGTCACACCAGTAGTCCAAAGATGCACATATGTATATATATATATTTACAGGTATATAGGTGGACATGTTAAGGAGCCCCTTGAATTATGAATACGATTTATTCTTAGAGACTCCATGTTTCTAGGTATGGACCTTGGGAAGGGTGTGATCCCATGGGCTGTTACTCTGATGCATTTCTCTTTACCATATTTTACCTCTGCGCTAGACTTCTAGCTACATTGTCCTGGTCAAAAACGTATATATTGTCCTATGCTGTGGAAATATGTTTATCTGTTTTTAATTACCCTTTATCTTGCAGGTACGGCATGAATTGTCTGATCCAGTTTGAAGATTTTGCCAATGCTAACGCTTTTCGTCTCCTCAATAAATACCGCAACAGATACTGTACATTCAATGATGATATTCAAGGTGAGTACAAGGTAACACTTTGATCACTTTGTCATACGGAAAGGTGATTAAGTTCACAAGACTGTTTATTATGCGATACTCAGACGTGTGATAAATTGTGGAGTTTACACATAAGCATTTACAAATGGGAACAGCAGTCGAAGTTGAAAAGTGAGCCTGCATTGTTTTTAGGCATTTAGCTGTTCACTGCAGAATGGTTATTAAAGGCAGAGGATTGATCATGTGCTTTAGATTATTAAGGTAGTTTAGAGACTTCAATAAATTTTCTGTTACTTAGCTAACACAGTGACGACGTTTTAACAGTTTTGCAAGGCTTTCAGGTTCCGTGAGCCAGGTGGTCATTAGCCGATCCTGGCAATGTCACTCTGTTGTTCTGCTCCTTATTCTATGCGCAAACAAAAAGGTAAACCAGCTTCTTTCCTCTCCGCGGATGCTAACTCCACTGTAATCTGAGAACCAATAAGTTCTCCCCTAGAGAGGTTAAAAGAACACTTCCAGCACCAAAGAGAAATGACAGCAGCAAAGCTGGGGCTATGACCAGCATGTCTCCCAGGCCCCGTGAGGCTCAGCAGTCAAGAGATTTGCTCAGATGTGCAGAGGGATGCCAGCTGCGTGTTGGTGGCACCCTGGTCTCATGCTGACTTTGCTTTAAACCATCCGAAGGGCTGTTTGCCCATCCAACAGGGACCGGATCTTCCCAAATGATTACAAATAACCAGTTCTTATCCCGTGAGTGCCTTCCTCTTTTCTTCTTTTGTCTAGTCCTGCTCGCAACAGGCGGAAATGTCCAAGGTTTATTGATTTAATTATTTGCAGTTGGTTGAGCTTATCCTCACTTGTACTTGAAAGAGACTGAAAGAAATGCCAGTGTCATTTTTCACACTATACTGGTTCTTTTGTGACCAGACTTCCCAGCACTATTTCTGCATCTGCTGCCCATCCAGCAATATTTGGCAGTGTGTGTAACAGCTCGCTCATATCTGTCATGACACAAGAAGGAGCAAGACCCTGGCATGAGGAATATGGTTGGTGTGACAAGATGCATGGTCCTGCTCAAAGACACTTTCCTGGAGAGGGTTTAGAAGCGGAGGAGCTTAAACCATTTCAGAGAAGGTGAGACAGATTCTCCTGTACAAGAAGACTTATTAGGTGTCCTTGCCACCCACAAAAGCTTGCAGTGGAGAAGCACAGAAAAAGTAGATCAGTTTTTTAATTGAAGCCCTGAATGGAAGAACCAAGAACTGAAACTTCTCTGGAAATGAACAGTTGAAGCCCATAATAAGAAGCTGCTGATACAAAGATTTATTTTGGATTAGTTTCTGCCTCTGCAAAGTGGAACGGGACTCAGCAGTTGAAAGGAAAAGAGGCCAGGGGACGTGGCAGGTCTATGGGCCTGGATGTAGGTTCTCTTGAGGGACGCAGAGTGGATTGGAAAGGCTTCTTGGTGAATTGGGACAGTTTCTTAAATAGACAGAGAAAAGAGAAAGAAGATATTAAAGCAAAACTGAAGATTCTGAGTGGATAGCAAGAGACTATTTTATAGTGTCTTTTTGGTCATAGGTCAAACGCCTCAGACAGTTCCTGGAAATGACTCCCCTGGAGGGGCAAACCACATCTAGGAAGATGCTGTAAAACGGCATTGCCATAAAATGGGACCTTGTCTGATCCTCTCCAGTTAGATGTCTCACACAGTGCATGGGAGATGTCAAGTCCCCTGAAAATTCCCCAAGTCCCACCTGTTAACAGGATTTTACCTCCTACTAAACTCCCTTACATTCTCAGAAAAAAACATCTAGCTGGCACTGGTTTCACAGGAGTAGGTAAGGAAAGAAATCCTGCTGATCTTTTGCACAGACAAGAGATGAGTCAAGGGAAGTAAGCCACTGTTTCAGGCTTTTTCACTTAACTGTTAGAAAGAAAAAGGGATTCCAAGCCAGGGTCATAGTCCGAAATGAGTCTGGGGGACCTCTGAGAAGCTGGTGAAACTTGGGCCTTCTCAGTTAACTCTGTCTTAGAGTCATGTCAGAGATTAATGGAGTTGAAGCTGGGATGAGAAGTCCAATTTACCCACCCTAATGTACCCCTTTGTATCCCCAGATGATGTGAGAAAGGGAGGAAGTGCCATTTTCTCCCTCACCCTCCTGTTCTTTGGTTTTGCCTCATGCTCCTTCTTTCCTAACATGCTGGTGTTTCATGACTCACCTGCTTTAAAAAGCAAGAGAGTTCAATGCAAATTGTGTTTTAAATGATTAATGAGAATTATACAAAGCCTTGTTTAAGCAGTCCTGATTCATTTTACTCAAGTCAGGCAGGAATAGACCTCCTGAAGCCTGAATTACCCAAGCTTCTAAGCTGGCATTGTTTTAAGTATAATGATTTAAAAAGACATCTTGGGCACAAACAGTGCAAGTTAGATCAGGCCTAAGCTATACAAATTTAAACTCATTGCCCATTGGTTAGTGAGACTCTGAATGCACTGTGCCTACACACAACACACTCACAGATGATGAGATGTGGGAAGAAAGTATAAATTACTAGAAAGCATAAATGGTTTGAAGCTAGAAAAGGGTAGATTTAGGTTGGACATTAGGAAGAAGTTCTTTAATCTGAGGGTGGTGGATCACTGGAACAGGTTGCCCAGAGAGGTGGTGGAGGCCCCATCCCTGGAGACATTCGAGGTCAGGCTTGATGGGGCTCTGAGCAACCTGACCTAGTCAGAGATGTCCCTGCTTATTGTAGGGGGGTTGGACTAGATGATCTTTAGAGGTCCCTTCCAACCCCATACATTCTATGATTCTATGATTACTCCACTCCTTTAGGCCTCTCTCTTGCTGCCCCAGAGCCTACACCAGCAGAAAGCAGTTTAAAATATTAATGCCTACTATTTTTTTTGTCACACAAATTACAGTATTGCCAAATTCATCCTAACTCCACAGAATGTAAGTGACTCAGACCCCTTCCAGCTCGAGCCAGCCCGCTGATGCTGAGTGGGACGCCTGCCAGGTACCACAAACCAGGACGAGGTGATTGCTCTTATTCTGAAAGCCATTAGCCTGGGACCTCGCAGGAGCTGGCTCGCCCTGCCCGCGTGTGGGAGCTCCCCATTAAGGGAGTGCTTCTTCTTCCTCTACGGGGGTGATGACATCAGTCATTTCCCAGCTCTGTCTGGGTTCATGCAAGGGGCAACAGCTTCAGTTTCAGCTCTTGGGGAGAAAATGGATTGTCACTTCTTCCTTTTTCCCAGTAAAGTACCAGGGTGGGCGCTGGAGCACATAAGAAATTGGAGGGACATGAGAATGCTTTAGATCCTGCTCTTTCTCTTCCTACTGCAACTTTGCTCCACTTAACTGTGCACAGTAATGAAAAGAAAGTCCTGTAACGGTGTCAAGTCTTGTGGATCCCTGTGACAGTCATTTCTAACTCCCTACTTCATATAGGAAAATATATAAAATCATTGAAGAGGTTAGTTTGGAAGGGAACTCTGGACATCACCCAGCCTTCGCTCAAATAAAAGGTCATTTCAAACCTAGATCCACCTTTGACATTGGATCAGTTTCCTCAGACCTTTGTCCAGCCCAATAATTTTAATATCTACAGGGATGGATATTTGCAACCTATTTGTGCTACGTGTTCCAAAGTTTTCTCATCTTCCTTGTGCATTTTTTCCCCTAATATCTCATCAGAATTTCGCTAGATGCAACTTGTGTTCATTGCCCCTCATCCTTTTGCTGTGCACCTCTGAGAAGAATCGGACTTCTTTACACACACTGAGTAGCTGTAGACAAAAGTTAGATGCCCTCTTAGTCTTCTCCAGCCTGTTCAAACCTAGGTCCCTCAGTCCTCTTTGTACACCTCGATCAAATTTACAGCCCTCCTCTGGACTTGCTCCAGTTTGTCAATATCTTCCTTGTGCTGAGAGCCCTAAACTGGAGATGCTGGTCTAGAGATGACTTCAGAAGTGCTGAAATAGAAATGATCACTTTTTGACCTGCTGCCCAGCCTTCTGCTGATGTAGTCTAGCAGTCTGTTTGCCTTCAGTGCCACAAGGGCACATTGCTCTCTCATCTTCAACTTGTTGGCTACCATTACCCCCAGGTCTTCTACAAAGCTGCAGGACTTTTCATTTGCCTTTGCTGACCTTTATGAGGTTTCCCTGAATCCATTTCTCCAGCCTGGTGAAATCTCTGTTATTGAGAGTCTTACCCACCAGTCTGAGGGTCACTATTCCCAGTTTCCATGAACTTGCTGGCAGTGCACCCTGTTTTATCCTCCAGGTTGTTAAATAATATTGGCCTCTTTGTACCACTGACCACGAGCCTTTGAGCCTAGCATCCCAGACACATTTTCACTCCCTTGATAGTTCACTTGTTCAGTCTGTATCTCTCCAGTCTGTGTACAAGAAAGCTTTGGGAGCTTATTTCAAAGGCCTCATGCAGGTCAAGGAAGGCAACAGCTGCTTCCCTCTCCTTATCCTCATAGCCAGTTGTCTCATCACAGAAGACAGCTTAGTTGGTCGGGCATGATTTGCCATGGGAGATCCATACTGTTCTCTATCACCTTCCTGTCCCTAAATGTACCTTCTAGAAGATTTGCTTTGTAATCCCCAGGCACTGAAATTAGGCTGACTGAGCTAAAATTCCCTGGATCCTTCTTCTGTCCCTTCCTGAAGATAGGTGTGACATTTCTCTTTTTTCAGGAATCAGGAATCTCCCCGGTTACCAAAACCTTTCAAAGAACGACTTTGAAATGCCACTGGACACACACCTGAGCATCCTTAGATGCAGCTCATCAGGTCTCACGGACTTTGTCTTCTAGTCAGGAGTCCGTAGAAACCCTACAAATTTGCACACTTAAGGTTCTCAGCAGGAAACTAGGGCTCTGTGAGCATGTGCCTCTCTGTGGTAAAGAACCTGTCTAATTCCTACACAACCTTCAAAGATGTGCACTGAGTAACTAAAGAATCAGCAGCGGCTTGTGCCTAGGTTAAGCAAAAGTGGGATCAGCCTGTGTTTGGACTTTGTTAACTTGGCCTGCTGAGCTGAAGTCTTTGTGGTGGAACAGTAATCCTTCAGTATCATGGTTCCGTTGTCCGATCAGACATAACAAATACGTTATTCACTATGAGAGTGGCTGAACCCTAGGACAATCTGTGCAGAAAAGCTTTGGGACTTTTATCCTTCAAGAAGGCCCTGAGCAATCTAATTTTGAAGCTAGCCCTGCTTTAAGCAGATACTCACTAGAAGACCTCCAGGCATCTCTTCCAACCTTATTTTTCCTTTGAGAAGTTCAGTAGTTCATTCTCCTGGTTGATCAGTATGTTACCCTTCATATCCACATCTCAAACATGAATTCTTCAGGTGTAGATTGCTTACTAAGTACAGAACAGCAGAAGATGATCCGCAATTGCAATCAGGGTTGCAGAAAAATGAAGAAATCTGTAACGTGTTATTTAATTAATTGTATCTGACTGTGTCATTCGAAAGCTTTTCACACATATGGGCAGGGCAGAGACAATAGTGTAGAGGAGCATAAAGCCTGCTACGTCTTGGCTCTGAGTACCTTTAGCAGTCTTTTAGAACTAGACCTGGTATAACATTGATAGCTCCTCAAAGAACCGCCAATCTGAGTGTTTCAGGTATGTCCAGATCCAGTTTGAGACACTCTAAACAGACAGGATTTCTAAAATCCTCAGCACTTACGCCGTGCAAATGCGACTTCTTCAAGGCACTTCAAGATGGGAAACTACAAATCACTACCCACAGTAAAAACCCTCCATCTTTTGTGCTTCCGTAGTCCCTCCACCACTAAAGTAGTCTACAGGCAGTGCACAGGGGTCAGCACTTTCGCAGAGCCTCTCTGAGGTTTTTCCCACTCGTCTGAGCAGTGATTCCCTTTTGTGGTGGGATGTGTGACCACTGATGAGCCTAAAAATATCTCTTGACCCACCGACCACCTTTTCTCATTATCCTAGCAGATAACCTTTCCAGGAGACTTCAGGAAGCAGAGCCTCAGCCTGGAGGAACACTGCTCCCAGGCCTCAGCAGAGGTTGTGAACAGGCTGACGCCAGCACTGCAAACCTCAGCAGCTTCAAATATTTGGGCAAGTTAGAAATCAATTATGTGCAAACGTGGCCTATTTTGCAGGCACGTTTCCATGAGCTGCGAGGAGCAGGCAAAGCTCGTTTTTGGCTCGGCATTAACTAATTTCAGCAGATTCAGATGGTACGGTATCTTACTTTGTTGTTTCAGCTGGCGTGGAAAATGCATCAGTAAATTATCACAGGAAACTAAGGAGGGGGGAAAGCATAATGGGAAGGGAGCGCTGGACGATACCCTGCTGCAGAACAAAGCAGGCTATGTCCTGCCACGCAGCTCCTGAGCAGCACGCTTTCCCTGTGGGGAGTTTCCCAGCCTGAAGATAGATGTGGAGATGTTCTCAGTCATGTACCAGCTCACCATTACTAGGGGACCTGCTGTGTCCTGCCGCAGAAGAGGCTCCTGCATTTTCTCTTGATGTTACTACATTAACTATTTAAGGACCAGCTCCTGGACTTGTGTCTACATCACACGTTGACTGCTGTATGGACTCCTGGGTGTAAATGGGCCTCAGAATCTTGGGCGTAATGGTGCAGGGCCCTAAAGATCTGGCTTGTATCTTCTGTCATTTCGGGGATTGTCGCATTTGGTCCCCTTTCCTCTCTTGCTTTTCTCGTTTGCTGCTTCTCTTGTTCACTTGCCATTGCAAACTCCTCCTTTGCAGCAAAGACCAGTATACATCACCTCTGCGTTAAGCTGTCCGTCATCTTTAAGTCCAGCCTAAAGAGGCAAAAAGAACAGAAGAACAGGGCTGTGCTCTGACCTGGTTTAGAATGTTGGTATAAAACAGCATCCACAGGGCCTCCAGGGCTGCGAAAGGGACAGGGACGCTTTCTTGCACAGTGCTGGCAGCTCCTTGGTAGCTTCTGCCTCTGCAGAGCAGGAGTTGGTCTCCCGATGGCACAGCCTGGGTGCTGGCTGTGACATATTTTTAAGGTGCTGGAACAGGTTGCCCAAGGAGGTGGTGGAGGTTCCATCCCTGGAGACATTCAAGGTCAGGCTTGATGGGGCTCTGAGCAACCTGACCTAGTCAGAGATGTCCCTGCTTATTGTAGGGGGGTTGGACTAGATGACCTTTAGAGGTCCCTTCCAACCCAATACATTCCATGATTCTATGACTGTATAATCCAAGCACTTTACAAGGAAGGATTATAAACAGGCACCTAGAGATGACCTACATTAGGCATCTACTTTAAGATGAGCTCTGCATGTCCACTGTCAGACATCTCTTCACCATACCACCACCTCTTCTGGGTCACCAGTGTCCCTAAATCTGTTAGTGGAGAAAGCAAATTCCTTCCCTGAGCATCAAGGCTTTGCATTTTACTGTTCTTCTCATTGACTTGCCCCATACCAGTTCTAGGTTTATTTCCTTAATGTCTTACAGAGGCCCTTCGGGGGAAGGTTAACTCTAGCCCACAGCCATGGAGGTGAAGACCTTGCACTGCAAACACTTTGACAGCTTTTTGCTTCAGCTTTGTTGTGTTTGACTTTTGATTATGTATTTGGAGTGGATCTGGACAAGCTCCACTCTGCTTTCCAGTAACAGGCGGAACTGCTGCAGGGAGTTAATGTGAACCAGGATTTGGAAAAACCCTATGCTTCCTCTGCATCCATAAATTGAGATGTATTTTCTTGGCTGCCCTTTGCTGGAGCTGTTAAACTGGTGTTTGCTGTTCCCTGGGCCCTCATCTTGGCATGGTTTTGATGGAGTGAAGTGTAAGCAGGCAGGGCGGGGGTAAAAAATAAAAGATCAGGCTGAATTTGGCCATCTCTTCCCCTAGTGTGCTGTGGACAAGGGGGATCACCTACACGTGTGCCGTAAGAAGAAACAGGCAGTGGTGTGGCCGTGTGCTCCCACCGCTGCTGCTGTCAGAGGGATTTGGCATGGTGGTGATGTTCTGCTCCACTCCAGCACCCAGGGCCAGGTGACAGGGCAGTGCCAGCCCTCAGCATGCCCCCAAGCATCCACAGTATCCCTGCTTCCCCCATCTCCCCTCCTTAGCTGCTGGGTGCTGTCACACACGGTGCAGCCTTGACATCAGCACTGGGCAGCACTTTCCTGCTGCCCTCATGCCAGCACTGCCCATACCTCATGTGTGCAGCCACTTGCCCCTCTGTCCGCTCTCTCCACTCTGGAAGAGGGATAAGGTCCCTGGACACGGGTGCCTCTGAGTGCAGCCTTTTCCATCTGTGCAGTGTCTTGAAGCTGTGGAGCAGATCCTTTCCCCTGAGTTTTGGTCCAGTGTAGCTCCACTGACATCTCCTGAGGCTTGGTCTTACACTAGTGCAAGTGGAGCATCAACCTCAGAGGGGACCTCCTTAATGTTGTGCAATATTCTGAATGTGCTGGCATGTCAGAGATCAATTCCTATGGGGATGGCCATTTTCCTAACTGTACCTTAGTTTTTGCCTCTTTTCTTTGCTGGTCCTGTTGCTCTGGACTCCTCCATATCTCACCTCAGATAATGACCAGGCAAGCTGGCTCTTGCCAATTACTTAAGGACATAGCTCTCTGCAATAAGCAGCATTCAGCCTCTTTGGAAACAGATAGACCAACGTGTTGAAGGGTGGTTGTTTTCTCATTGCCACAACTCCTGGTGAGGAGTGTCGTCCCCTCCTCTCATTTTGTGGTCTTTGCAGAGTTGAAGCACAATGATTAGCCAATCTCTTACATGAACCAGCTGTGAACTCCCCTCCATAGAGACGCTCTATTGTTCCATGCTCAGAAGTTGTAATTATAAAAGAAAAACATTGAGCTGAGGCCAAGGTATGGTGACTTTGTTACTTGAGTAATGGGGGACAGATGCAGTCGGGGAGACGTGGACAGATTACAAACACATTGGAGAGCAAGGAGGAGGATTAGGAATGGCAGAGCTGAACAGAGTCCTGCTGTTAGTCAGAGCTGCAGTGCAAGTGCAGGGGGATGAGCAACGGCACACCCAGTCCCACAGGTCTCTGCTCCACAAAAGGCACGCTGCTCTGCAGCGTCCTTTCTTTCTTCGCTTCTCAAATTCCTGCCAGTAACAGCTTTGAAAAGACCTCAAGTCCCTCCGCTTAGTGTCCCACCAGCATTTTCCGTTTAAATGCAGATACCAGCATTTGCCCCGTCAGACTTCGTGAGGATCACAGGGTATAAGGGAATTTTGCCTGGGTCAGAACCAAGAGAAACAAGATCTTTCTCAGTTATATTTCTTTCTTTTAAGTACTTTCCAGGCATCTCTTGGTGCTAATGCTGTGACCTGCCACTTACACTGTCACACTGTAATTGTTCCATTTTTAAATTTTTTCTTCTGATCAGTTCCCCCTTCCCACTGACACAGGGGTTTGGGTATTTCTGTGCAAAGTAAGCCTGGGATATAGTGCATGAGTGTACGTGTAGGTATTCATATGCCTCTGCATGTCACGAGTGTGGCGTCACTGACAACTGTGGGACCCTGGTCTCTCCCCAGTTCTTTACTGGACCTTTAGAGGTCTCTTCCAGCCCAATACATTCTATGATTCACTTCGAGAAAGAAGCTTAGAAGCCACCAACCATTAGTCTAGTCCATTTTGTATTTAAGTCCTTATTAAAGAACTTTTTCTGACTGTCCAACCTAAATCTACCCTTTTCTACCTTCAAACCATTACCCCTTGACCTGTTGCTACAAACCCTTATGAACAGATCCTACCCTGAAAAGAAAAAAATAAACATCTTCTTTGCCAGAGTTGCTTATATAGGTTCATTCCCTAAACAAAATAAACCATAAGAGTTACTTCTCTGCCAGGATAGTTGTGCCTTCACTAGGTTTTCTGTTTGCATGGAAATAATGAGAGATAAAATCTTTCCCAATGCCCTGATGTAGCAGTGGAGTTGTCCTTTACCTGTGGCTTTTGCACTGAAGAAAAGGAGCAGGTAAACCCTAATTTATTTTCTCGGTCCTTAACAGATGAGGCAGCACCATCTGCTGGTCTCACTGGTCATGGTCATGGTTTGCTCATGAGAGCTCCCTTTCCTAACCGGTCTGTTGATGCCTGGCAGCACCCCTGACCCTAAGGACCCTGCAAGGGATGTAACTGATGCACTGGCTGATTGACACCCTGATGCACTGGGTGATTAAATGGGTGGGAAAGTGGAAAATGCAGGAAACTGGGTGAAATCAGGTTTATAAGCCTAAAAGGGTTCATTGTCCATGCCATCTATGACCACATACATAAGACTTGTTACTTGTGGGCCCCTTGATTTCTCACAAAGCTTCTGAAGATAAGAATGGAGAGACCACCATTAAGATGTAGGGCACGTCTGAACCGGCATCCTTCAAAACGCTGAGGAATAAAACTAATGGACTTGATTCTCCTTATGAGTCCTTTCCATCTTGAAATACTCGGTGATAAAATTGTCTCCTTCATTCCTAGCTCACCTTTAACATTTGTATCCAGCTTGCCCAGGTCAGCTGAGATACCACCAGTGCCTGAATCTTCATTAGTCTGTGCCTTATTTGATTTCTTCCCACCATGTTCCTTCACCCGGCATAGGTCATTAGATGAACGCTGTGTGTAACTGATGTGGGGTGAAGGCAGGTTTGTTCAGACTAGACATCTGCCCTCTTGATGAATGGAAAGCTGTACACGCCATGGTGGCTGTAACAGCAGGACTCTGCACTCCATCTACTGGATTCTTTCTTGCTAATCTGGGACCAACTCATGTTCTCAATGACTCCTAAATGCTTGGCAATGAGACACGATGGCTCCAAGTCAGGGCATCAGAGTATCAGGGAAGTTAAAAAAGAGAAAGTGGTGCTGGGCTGTGAAGGTAAACGAGCAGAGGATGGTAATTCCACAGTCACAGAGGATTTTGTGACAAGGGTGCCCAAGTTCAGACCACCACTCTGCTACGGATGTCTTATGTGACCTTAGAGAAGTCACATGTATCTTAAACTCTTGGGAGTTAGATATTAACTTCTGGCATTCTAGGATTCGGTGTTCCTTTGACTGTTTATAGAAGGAAGGCGTGGACTCTACATCGAGGGAAACTGGTGTTCTCCTGCCTTGCAAGGGTCTTCTAAAGATTAATATTTTGGAGTAGGGAAGGCAGTCTGATCCTTTAGTGGCAGGTTCGAAGAGAATGGTTCCTACCAAGAGGTTTCTAACTGCACATCATCAAACAGACAATCCATTTGCCAGGATGTTCTTCTCATGGTGTTTCTCTCTTTCCAGGTACTGCGTCTGTTGCAGTTGCTGGCATCTTTGCAGCCTTGAGGATCACAAAGAACAAGCTTTCTGACCATAAGTTTGTTTTCCAGGGCGCTGGAGAGGTAGGAATGTTCTTGAGTTTGTTCCTATATATTAAATTCAAATCTAGAGAAAGAAAAGTCAGCCATGAAGCTTCCTGCAAGGCCTGGCTTCATGAAAATGAAGCACAGAAGCAAGTTCCTTGTCACTGGTTGGGAGTGGACTGCGAAACAAAGATTGTTTGTTCTCTTTCTCCGCCCCTCATATGTCTGTGCTGGTCACCATCTCTGTGGCACAGAGACCCTCCTGCCTTGTTACTCCTCACCTGGGCAGGAGGACCAGGCACGGCTGTAGGACCACTAGCACACACATAGCATGTCCAGAGCTGCTTCCTCAGGCCAGGAACGGGAAAAGAGGACTTTTCTCTTGGCATTACTTCAGATGCAGCAATCCCACTTAGTTTCGAGTACCTCAGTACTGGCACCGTCACCAACCTTTGTTCAGTGTCTGACCCTTTTCCTCGCCTGCAGCAACTGGCTTAAATGATGGAGATAGCCCCTACCTGTCAAGGTACCACCTCTGCTGCTCCAGCCTCACAAGCAGCCTGCTCCGATGGACAATTGCTTTTTTATTTATTTATGGCAGCACCTACAGTGCCAAAATCAGCCCCATGCCATGGCTCTGTACAGCCATGGAACAGAACACCTCCCTGCTTTGTGCAGTGCTTGGGGATGATCCAACACATCTCTCATTCTAAATCCTCCTCCAAAAGATGATGATACCACAATGAAGTGTTTCCATACTGTGTTCCAGGCTGCAATGGGCATAGCTCATCTCATCCTCATGGCCATGGAAAAGGAAGGAATTTCACGAGAGGATGCCATCAAAAAGATTTGGATGGTGGACTCCAAGGGACTGATTGTGAAGGTAAGTTTGTCTTCAGAGCTGAGCTCCACTCCGCTGCCTCCTCCTGCAAGCCAGAGAGAGGCCAGAGCTGCTGGCAGATACCTTGGACCCCTGCTCAGCCCTGGAGTAAGGGCTGCAGTTACACTGCAGTTTCACTGGTGTTAGCAGAGCTGTTCCTGTTCAGAGGACTAGGTCTCATGGTGACAGCGGTGTGTGAGCAGCACTGGCTGCCCTAAAGGCAATGCTTTGGGCTGGGCCTCTGAAGTGGCAGGATACGCTGCTGGCCACGGTCTCAAGCAGTGCTGGAAGTCTTGCATGTCATATGAGGTATTACAACAGCAACATTGTGCTCTGCTTGGTGATCCAGTCTGGTCCAGCTCTACTCTGCATTTCCTGGCTCCTCAGGGAGCCCTTGTACCTCCTCAACTGGAGGAGACTTGCACGAGATGTACAACTTCTCTGCCATGGCAGCCAGATCAATGTCTTGTGGAAGGTGAGAAGAGCAAAGACCAGTCCCATGTGACATTACACCAACAGCTCAACGCCTGGCTGGCTGATGCTGAGGTTCTGCTGTGTGGAATCTGGCTTAGGTAGAGGGCCAAGAGATGAAATGAACTGATGAGTTACTATATTATGTCTTCACACAGCTCAAAGTTTGACATCTCTTTTTTCCTCACAGGGCAGGAGCCACCTGAACCATGAGAAAGAGATGTTTGCCCAGGACCACCCCAGCGTGAACACGCTGGAAGAGGTTGTGCAGAAAGTGAAGCCAACAGCAATTATAGGTGGAGTTCCCTTAGCACAACCTTTTCATGTGTCTTAGGAGAGTTTCTGGTTTTTACACCCACTTTGTCAGTTGAGTTCTCCACATCCTTTCCTCTTTGACCGTGAGACACAGGCTTCCTATCTTTCGGAGCTGTAGGAGGCCTCCCAGACACGGCTGTGGAGGGAGGTGCTGGGGGAGACAGGACCTGGGGCTCTCGGCAGCAAACATGGCCCTGGCAGGCTGGGCAGGATGAGGATGACAACAGGCAGCTCAGGCAGGTCTTTAGGAAGCAAGGTTGTTCAACCTGAAGAAGGGACCTTATAGCAACCTTCCAAAACCTGAAAGGGGCCCATAGGAAGGCAGGGGAGGATCTGTTCTCGAGGGTTTGTAGCAATAGGATGAGAGGTAATGGTTTGAAGCTAGAAAAGTTTAGATTTAGGTTGGACATCAGGAAAAAGTTCTTTAATCTGAGGGTGGTGGATCACTGGCATAGGTTGCCCAGGTTGGTGGTGGAGGCCCCATCCATGGAGACATTCAAGGTCAGGCTTAATGGGGGTCTGAGCAACCTGACCTAGTTAGAGATGTCCCTGCTTATTGTAGGGGCGTTGGACCAGATGACCTTTAGAGGTCCCTTCCAACCCAATACATGCTATGATTCTATGAAAGTGCTGCAGCCAGACTGGCCTAAACACTGATCCCCACTCTTCCCAGAGGAGCAGAGGGCTTTATTTTGAGACAGGCTTTTAATCTCACCATAATATGAGAGTCATTCCCACCTGCATCTCCAGAGATGGAGCCTGTTCCCTCCCATGGTTCATTTACCAACAGAAGCGTTCAAGAGGCATCAGCCCGATGTACTGAAGCCAGTCACAAAGCACCATCTCACTCTGCTGTTGTTGTTTTAGGTGTTGCAGCCGTTGCAGGAGCTTTCACTGAGAAGATTTTGAAGGACATGGCAGCCTTCAATGACAGGCCCATCGTGTTCGCCCTGAGCAACCCCACAAGTAAAGCGGAGTGCACAGCAGAGCAGTGCTACCGCCTCACCGAGGTACTCAAGCTCAGCCTAGGGAAGCTGGGAACTCTGGGTGTGCTGTGGCCGTGACTGTGCCAAGGAAACCGCAGTGGTACATGGTGGGTGGACAAGTGATAGTGGGCGTAAGTTGAAAAGAGAGAGGGTCGAGCTGGTCATAAAGAAAAACTTCCACATTGTGAGGAGAGTCAGGAGGTGGAACGGGGCCCAGATCGCTCATGCCGTCTCTGTCCTTGCAAGTTTTCAAGACTAGGCTGGATAAAGCCCTGAGCAACCTGGTTTGATTTCATAGCTGACCTTGCTGTGAGCAGGAGTTAGGATCCCTACCAGCCTGAAATACTTTGCGTTCCTTTAAAGAAAGAGCTTTCCTCCTTCACCCATAGCTGTCTGAGATGTCCCATCCTCCCAGGTTAGTCCCCTGTGTTTTGCCAACCTAGTTGTTTACATAACGGTTTCATCACCCAGCTTGGACCCAATGTCACTGAAGAATTATTGTCATGTGGCTTTACTTGGTGTGAAAGAGGATGCCTTGTCTCACTCTCCCTTTTGCCCTCTCCACCATCTGCTGCTGGCTAGAGCAATTGATTTCATACCAGACCTCTGTCCCACGTGTGTCTCTCTTCACACTCCATGGGTAATTGATAGAGAGGAAGGAGTCTCTACTCCTTCTCAGCAAGTTCAGAGCACTTGCAGTTGGACAGAGCAAACACCCATACAATGCTCAGTGGTCCTCTCCATGGCCCTGTTTGTGGCTCTAGGAACCAGGTCCTCCAGAAGTGTCAACTGGTGATGGCTCTGGTGGAGATGCCTCTCGCTGACTGGCTGGAGATTTGCCCACAGAGTACCCTGAGCACAGATGATGATGAGCAGCAGAAATGTTAGGCTTCTCTTCTGAATCTGGAGTCCTCTTTCTCTCTCTCTGATCAGGGCCGGGGAATATTTGCAAGTGGGAGTCCATTCCCAAAGGTAACCCTGCCCAACGGACAGACCTTCTTCCCTGGCCAAGGAAACAACGCCTATGTCTTCCCTGGAGTGGCACTGGGAGTCATTGCCTGCGGAGTCCGGCACATCTCTGATGACATCTTCCTCATCACAGCAGAGGTTTCCAACTGGCTTTTAACTACTATTTTTAAAAATACTGTAAGAGGCAGCTTCCTCAGGTGTTTTTCAAGAACCTGGCCTGGGGCAGGGCCTTGAGTGGAAGTGGCACAGCCCCAGCCAAAAGCCACAACGTTTCCCAGTCTCAGGGAAAGCTCAAGCTTCCGCTGCACCTACAGAGGTGCAGGAGCCACGACAGGGTTCTTATTCTCCACAACCGCAGCCCTGGCCCAGCGCTTCCACCCTTCTGGCTCCAGTGTTCACACACCGTGCACACGTTCAGCAGTTCCCACTGAGGACTCGTCCCAGCTCTGCTGCTGCTGAGGCTTCAGCCACACAGCGTGTGACACTAGCGGAGGTGGCACATGCTTGGCACCATCCCTATAAACGATGTTTCTCTTCTTCCTAGTCTATCGCTGCCGAGGTGACAGAGAAGAATCTTGCAGAAGGAAGACTCTATCCCCCCTTGAACAACATCAGAGAGGTGTCTCTCAAAATCGCTGTCAAAGTGAGTATTTCCACTCTCTGTGGCAGGGAGGGCAGGGATTGCCCTGGCATCGTTTTTGCTTTGTGGCTTTTTAATTCGGCTTATTCTACAGCCTGAAGCAATGACCCTCGGGAATCCTTCCAGCCAGAGCTGCTGCTTTGATTCCTTCAATCATTAAAGCCCAAATGCAAAAAATACCTTCTGATTCTGGGTGCCTCACAGCTCACAAAGCTGCGCTTTATTGCTTGGAGCCGTGAGCGTGCAGCGCTTCAGAAAAACAGGTTTAGGGTCCAACTCAAACATGACACAAGTTGCCAAAAGATTTTAGCTTCCAAATCGCTACTTTGGAACATCTCCTCTTATATTTGATAGGGGCCTAAGTAGCTAAATACCGCTCCAGATCTGTGCTTGTTGTCTGCTTGTGGGATTGGTGCCCTGTACACACGAAATTTGTAGTCGCTGAGAATCACACTGGCCTGCCAGGAGTTACTGGCAGATGCACAGTGTAGCTGAGGAGCTCAAGGGTGTGAGCGGAGGTGGTTCAAGGGCTGCTCTCCTTCTCTAATTCCTCACTCCAGACACTTGGCCAGGGCAGGGGTGTGCATTTCTAAGCAGGCAGCTTCCATTCCCTCACCCGAGGGATGAAGCGCAGCTGCCTTGGGGTATTGCACAAAATAAAAGCAAAAAAAGGATGCAATTTTGCGGGGAGGAAAGAGGGAGAAGACATCCAGGGCCAAACTGCAGTTGGTTTCAACTTCACAACGTGCCAGCATTGTCTCATCGGTCCATTTTGCTTATCTTTTTGCAGATTGTTGACTGGGCCTACAAGCACGGTCTTGCTTCTTGGTACCCCGAGCCAGCAGACAAGGAAGGCTTTGTGAAACGGCTCGTTTACAGTCCTGACTACGACTCGTTTGTTCTTGATGATTACAGGTGGCCTCCCGCAGCCATGCAAACACAAGATGTTTAAGTTTTTGTGAGAACTCTTGTCTCATTTTCACCATCAGTTCCCATGGTTCGTATCGTTGCTGATCTAAACGCACCTCCAGGCTTGCAGAACGATAAAATTAAATGAATCCAAGTAGTTTTTGTTTTTAACTTGATGCTGCTTTTTCTCTGTGGGAGCATCAGTAGGGAGTAAAGCAGAGTCCAGGCTGGGCAGCCAGTACTGCAAGAGCAGCCCATGGCTGCAGCCCGTCCTGCTCAATCAGCACTGCCTGTTGCTGCCTGCTTAACAAACTGCCCGGCTCTTGGCTCAGCTGCCCCAGGAGAAGGTACCTGGGCCACCTCAGAAGCAGAAAATCCCATTCCTAGTGGGAGTGCCCACAAGGAAGATCAGAGCCCCACTTCCATGGTGGCACATGGACGTATGACCGTCCCTCACACACCAGAGCCACGCTTTGTCCGTGGCTCTTTGGGTGTGGTGGGAAGTGTACACGTTCCCCTGAGAGAGCTGCACACTTGGGCAGCACCACACTCCCCCTTCTTTGAAAGTCTCCAGTGTTTGGGGAGTCTCATCCAACCCAAGCTGGTGCATGGGCCACACAGCCTGGCATGGTCCTGTGCCCCATCCCTGTGGTAACAAACCCCAAAACCTCCTTTAGCCCCACTGGGACAATAGACTCCCTCCTCTCTGCAGTCCAGGCTGCTCTCCAAGGGATGCACAGGGGGAAGCCAAGCTAGAGCCTGGTGTGCTTCTGAACCCCACGTGAGCTGCTCCACTGCATCACTGCATCTTCTGCTGGGAACTGCGAAGAAGCCAAAGGCCCTCCTGGGGTTCCTCCATGTCACAGAGTCCCTCCTCTAGCCCTGTGAAACTGTCACGCCCCACCAAATACTATCACCCAGAGACCTGGTGGAGGCCCCACCCTGGAGACATTCAAGGTCAGGCTTGATGAGCAACCTGACCTAGTCAGAGATGTCCCTGCTTATTGTAAGGGGGTTGGACTAGATGGCCTTTAGAGGTCCCTTCCAACCCAATACATTCTATGATTCTATGATTCTATCCCAGTGGGATGGATAATGGTGTTCCTGATCATAACTACAAAAGAACAGAGGGGCTTGCTGGCAGCTCTTCCCTTCCCAGTTCTCACTGCTCAGACACAGCAAGACCAAGGCTGGTTACCACAGTCTTCATTTCATATCTTGAAGAGGCTTCTAGCACCAGGAAGTTCACCTTGACCCTTTGCTGATGAGCCACGGTCTCTCCAGTGTCCTTGTGCTTGTAATGCCAGCACCTTTCACACTCCTTGCAGAGATAGGTCTTCTCACCTAGGCTAAGAAAGGAAAGAAAGCTGTCTGGTCTTATGACAGTCACCTGACTGTCTTCCTCTTCAAACACTGCCAGCAAGAAGGGCCTCATGCCTCCGCCAATGAAGCCAAAGACAAGATGTTTCTTGACAGGCGACTTGGAACTCTTAATTCTTCAGTATTGCAACTTGAGACTTCTAGAAGCATGGTTTGTTCTGAAGAAATAAACCAGTTGTAGTCCAGTGCGTCTTGGCCAGGCAAATAGCAAGTCCAAGAGAGGGAGGATCAAGCCATGTCCTTGCCACAGAAGGGCCTCGTTTTACCCTCTGGATTTGTCTGTTATCTGTCATGCCTTGTAGAGACGATGCCTGTCAGAGAGACAGCAGCCCCTGCCTGGCTCTCTATAGGCAACAGTATTCCTGGGACCTGGGTACCTTCAACCCTCAGCTCCCCTGGAGGAGGCAGTGGCTGCTTTGGGGGAAATCTGAAAGAGCCTTTCTTAGCTGGACCCTTCTCCCTGTAAGTGTCTGCACCGTTTCTCCTTGGACTCCAGGAACAGCCTAGGGTGTTGTTCAACAACAGCTCAGACACACATGGAGTGATCCCAAGAGTGTGGGGCCCTCTCCCCATATCATGAACTCAGCCCTGATATCAGTGTTACCATCTCTTCTTGTTGGTTAACGATTGTAGGCAACCAAGTGCTATCAAAAAACTTGCTCACTCCAGGGCAGTGTCGTGGGAAAGAGAATCAGAAGGGTTAAAATAAAAATACCTCTGGGCTGAGATAAAAGACAGATGAAGACAGATGTGGCCAAGAAGGCCAATGGCATCCTGGGGTGCATCAAGAGGAGTGTGGCAAGCAGGGCGAGAGAGGTTCTTCGCCCTCTCTACTCTGCCCTGGTGACTCCTCAGCTGGAGTACTGTGTCCAGTTCTGGGCTCCCTGGTTCAAGACGGACAGGGAACTCCTGGAAAGGGGACAGAAAAGGGCTACAAAGATGATTAGGGGCTAGAACATCTCTCTTACGAAGAAAGGCTGAGGGACTTGGGGCTCTTTAGCCTAGAGAAGAGAAGACTCAGGGGGGGATCTTATCAATGCTTATAAATACTTAAAGGATGAGTGTCAGGAAGATGGGGCCAGACTCTTTTCAGTGGTGCCCAGTGACAGGACAAGAGGTAATGGGCACAAACTTGAACATAGAAAGTTCCATCTGAACATGAGGAGGAACTTCTTTACTTTGAGGGTGGCAGAGCCCTGGAACAGGCTGCCCAGAGAGATGGTGAAGTCTCCATCTCTGGAGACATTCAAAACCCACCTGGAAGTGATCCTGTGCAACCTGCTTTATGTGAACCTGCTCTGGCAGGGGGTTTGGACCAGATGATCTCCAGATGTCCCTTCCAACCCTACCATTCTGTAATTCTGTGAATAGGTCAAGCAAACCCTGCACACACAGACATTCCCAGGAGCAGCTCCCACATTACTTGGTCTGTTAGGTTCTTCCTCCATCCTTGCTTCTCCTTCTGTCCCTTGGGAGTCTGAATACGCCCTTCCCCAGCAGCTCTTCCAGGTGGTACGTAAAGCCCAATCCTGGAAAAAAAACAATGTATTTCACTTACTCATTCTTTTGAAAAATGCTTGTACTGCTACACAACAGGATGTGGTTCCCACTTAGATAAGCAGATGCTGTAGTTTCTGATTGTTAATGATGGACCTGTTTGCCAATAAAAACAACTGATGGATCAGCATGTGGAGCTACTGAACCTCAGTAAAAGGCCAAAGTAATGAGAGAGAGAGAAAAGGCCTCAGGTCACAGCCAGCAGATGGGAACTAGCGAGATGTCTGTCCGGGGCAGGGAAACTGCAGCAAGTATTTAAATATATATCTATGGTTTTCTATAGCAGCAACCACTGGAAAGTTCAAATACTTGGACGAACCAAAGCAATGGTTTTTTAGTTTACTACTGCAGCTGGGGGACAAAAATAAACCAAAAGGGTATGTCTTTAAACCTGAAACTTCAGCGCTCAGATGGCACTGGAAAGGTCATTACATGCAATTTAGAACACAAGAAATAAACTCAAAATGTCACAAGTGAGGTGAAAGTTGTATCAGGTGATTGTAGCACATGAGACATGTGAGCAACCTGCCCTAGTCAGAGATGTCCCTGCTTATTGTAGGGGGGTTGGACTAGATGATCTTTGGAGGTCCCTTCCAACCCAATGCATTCTATGGTTCTGTGATTCTAAGATGCCACCTGTGAGCAGCTGAAAAATCAAATTGCATTTTCATTTTCTCTTATGTTGTTATTACGCAAGACATGCTATTTATTCCTCTCTTCTACCCGTGCTGTGGGGATGTGTCTTTATCGACGTACGTACAGAAACTTCTAAACCTAGTTTCTGCATTTTCACTTTCCTTTGACTTACTTTTGTGCAAGCAGAAGGCTCGAGACCTGATTATAGTCTTACAAAGTTAATCAGGCTGTTCCTGTCAGTAATCGGTCGATGTTGCCTGTGAAGGCTCGCAGCCTGCCCCAAGGTACCGGGCTTGCTCTTGCCTTTCACTTTGAATCATCACTTGTAGCGATGCAGAGGGAGCGCAGGCACACGTGTGCTGTATTCTCTGCTCACCCTTCGCTCATTTTGTGCAGGGCTCTATGACAACCGAAAGCTGTGGTCAGGACAAACATGGAACTGAAATAGTGTTGCAGCATAAGGAATTTGGATTGTTTGTTGTCATGAGCCAACAGCGTGCACTTGCAGCCCACAAGGGCAATCGCATCCTGGGCTGCAT
>VZZY01009618.1:0-22118 GCA_013400335.1 Eurystomus gularis | reverse complement strand
ACTCACCCATTTTAGAAATCTGAAAATCTTACTTTTATAACTGCTATTCTGACTACCCAGGACTCTGCAGAGGGAGGATTATCTTTATAACTGAGTCATGCTACTACCTGATTTTTTGTCAGTGATTTTTAATTCTCTTTTCCTGAGGGGAGGAAGAAAAAAAAAACAAAAGACAATGCTTTTTCTATCAAGAGTTATGCTTCATATATGTTCAGCAGAATTGTGTCCTTACTGTGGGGAAGACTGTTCCTGCAACATCTGCGAAGAATACCCTTCAGGCTAATTGTTTTTCTTCCTAGAGGAAAGAGTTCCATTATTTTTGTAGATTTTTCTTTTGGCACTGCAGAATCCCCATAAATATAGGCTCTGTGTCTGGAGGGTGGCAACAGTGTATGTGTCTGGACAAGAGTGAAGATGAAAAATGGCAGACAATGGAGAAAACAGGGTGTTTAATAGATTCCTCTGAAATCTTTGCTTTGTGGGAGAAAATAATCTCATTCTTTTTACGTGTCCCCTGTGTAGTCCCAGATACAATACTCCGTGCTAATTACTTTTTCCTCTCATAAATCCCGAGGTTTTGGTTTTCCTTTGAGAGATGAAATCAAATACCATAGTAAACATGTAGATTTGCCATGCCATTCAAAAGAAATGGTAAAGTGCTGCAGAAAAATAGCTAGGCAGATTGGTAGTTTGATTCAGATTCTGGAAAGTTCAGATAGTTTAGTGATTTGAAGTCCCCCAAAAAAGCTCCAGTGCTGTTTCTTGATGCAGAAAGGATCTAGGACAACCTTCTTGGTCCCTTGTTGAGAAAAATAAACCAGAGTTGCCTGAATTTCCTCTGTACAACTCCAAAAGAAACAGGAAATTTTTAAGGCACAGTGTAATCATTTTCTGAATGTCGCCACACATGTTTTTTTTCATCAGAGAGCTTCTGAGCAGCATCATGGAGAATAATTCATCTTTACTAGAGTGCAAATGTGTTAAATGTAAGATTTGTTAATTATGTAAAGCTCTGCTGTCTCGATCTGTGTCTGTGGTTTGCTTACTGCCCAAATTATTCTCAGTGACTCTCAACTGTTCTCCAAACAAGTCTGATGAAGCCCTGTGGTACAAGTTGCATGGTATTTTACTGTAAGTCAAATATTACTGCTTCAAGTTTTGTTTAAGTTTATTCAAACTGTAGCAAAATTAATACACAAAGATGTGCAATAAATGATACAAACTATAGCCTGCCTGTATAGTGTATGTGCCCAGTATAGGAAATCCTATGGAAATGCAGTTAATTACGTTGCCAGAGATGTGCATAATAAATTTTGTATCTAATTAAAAGTTCCTTTATAACCTTTCAGTCCCTATTATAATCACAATTGTGCTAAATCCAAGCAAGACATCTTTTTTGAACTTCTGTAACCTCTTTATTCTAATTGCTTGAAATGTACTATTAACAGAACTGAGGGACCTCTTTCATTAGTGTAACGAACAAAGAAAACCAGCTCTGAAGGATTTCACTATGCTGACAAAAAATAAAACACCTTCCTATCTCAAATCTTGAAGAATATTTAGATAAGAGGACTACAAGCTTTGAAGGTCATGAAAAACGTTTGCAGGAAAAGTACATATTTCAAACTTTATTTACAATGAGTTATGGATACATAGTTTTTGCTGTGCTAATTTACTGTGATACTTTTTATTTTGAAACATTTCAAATTAGTTTTCTTAAAAGATGTAATAAATATTTGTCAATGTAGTAGCATTCTGGAACTGATGAAAAGTGAAAGAGGACATGTTATGTGACCAGGATAAAGATTACGGATATTTTGGAAATCTCAGGGACCTCTTTTAGCCTCTGGTATCCACTATGCAGAAAGAACACCGCCTGACTAAAAGCAGGGATTTTTAAGGTGGAGGCTAGACCTAATCTCAGGTAACTCTGATAGAGGTAGCACAGGGCTCTAAATCATACAACTGCGGTAAATTGTTGTCGTGGTCATCTTTTTCATCTTTGTCGTTTATCATCTTTGATGACAAATGCTGCCATTTGCCAATAAATACACTTGTAATTTGCCTGGTAGCACCTTTGCCAAATGTAAAGTTATCTGAAATTAGTGATATATTAATACCATCCTCTGAGACTTGTGATGAGAGAAAGATCTCAGGCACCGTATTGAAATTCTGAGCAGCAGTGAGGCACTTCTCACACAGGAGTCACTTAGCCATTAAGAGAAATTGCAGTGGGGAGGTAGGGAAAGGAAGGTAAACAGATAGCTAGTACCTGATGCTCTGAGCAAATACAGTGTATAACCAGGAGCTTGGCTCTGCAGTGGTACAGCTGAGGAGGTAGGGAAAGCATTGCTGAGCTTTCTGTAAGATGCCAGAGCACAGTGCTTTGTTACTCTTGTCACGATCTACTCAGGTGAAGTGAGCTGAGAGGAGCAGGTGCAGCAGGGTGATGGGCCAAGCAAGGAGGCTGTGCCTTGAATACATCATAAGGCATCGAGCAGCTGCCTTTGAGAAACAGCCCTTTCAATAGAAACTTTGAAAGCATTTCTTTCAGAGGCTGCTCTGCACAGCTGCCCTTTTTTCCATTTTCCTCAGCATAATCAAGAACACCTCTTACTCTGTTGACAGTAGAAATGACTAAAAACCCTAAAAATGGTTCCTGTACATGTATGTTCACTGTGAGACTTTTAAGTGTATATAGTGTAGATTCTGTCTATCCCTCTGCCGTAAAGATTTTTTTTTCCTCTGTCTTGTACTTTCAGTAGAGGTTTAGAGGTTTATTTGGATGATTAACAGTGTCCTATTTTCTCTGAGTTTATAGAAACTTCTTGCCCTACAAAATAAGTAAGCAATGAAGACCAGATTGTGAATCTCCTTTTGCTCAGAATCAGTTTTTATTATGGGTCTCAGTTCAGGGAAATCCCACTGGGCATACTTAAGCCCCCATTACTTCAAACTCAGCATATACTCAAATGTTTACTCGAACAGGAGCCAACATTGGTTCTAACATGACATCTAATTGCTCACTAGTATGAATAAATGGTTCACAATCTGTCCCAAGTGTTCAGTGATGCTTATTTGACTTTTTGCACTCCTTACAGCAAGGCTTAGAGAGCTTGCAAGATCAAGCCCCTGTAGCTCTAACATTCTCCTCAGGTCTCTGTTCCTCACAGAGATCAAGGAAACCTGCTTTAAAGAGACTTTGAGAGGTAGAGCTGCAATGACATATCTCCTGATATGAAGCTATGTTTTCCTACCTGATCTTTTATTGCTGTAAAAATTGAAAATAGAAAACATATTTTTTTCCCCAGCCTATGAAGATGTAATTTTATTGGTTTAACCCCTCATTACTGAAAGTGAAATGTTTCATATGAAGGTGATAATGTAGATGATTTAACAGTTTTGACTTAATGGTTTATAATGGTTCTTGGTTTATAATTCTATCTTTTATAAATGAGAGAAACAGATCCTTTTTTATTCAGCTGCAATTTATTCTGTATATTATACACAGTAATTTTGGGGAACAAAATTTTATTTTCTTTTCTCATTTTGCAAATTAATATAAGGTTAATAAACACACTCACGAATTCCCATTTCTAATTATTTAGTTACCAGTACTATTAATTTCCTGTGAGACTAGTGAGCTAAGAATGCATTGAGGTTTTTTTCATTAAATATTTGTGTTGGTGTTTCTGTAGCCTGAGTAAATTCTATTTGGCATCTGTACAAAACAGTCTTACTCCAAAGTATAAATTATATAGGGGTTTTTTTCTTGTTTTTAAAGGCTTTTTTTTTACCTTGTTGCTGTTAATCCTTTCTGATTTGTAGAAGAATAACACAATGTAATAGTATAGTTTAATACCCTGCCTTCATTTTTCATTGTTATATCCTGGGAATGTCTACTCAAGGAAGGATTATAGTATATTTTTTTCTTGATCAGCATTACCCTAAATATAATTATTTCATTAAAAGTAATGTTTGATAAACCTCTGAAGAGGTACAATAAATAGGTCTATTCCTCTATTAGATGCCTTGTAAGGATTTTACAAATGATTCCATAGATAAGAACCATTTTTAAAAAAACCTTTTTTGTAGTTCTTTAATATTTCTACTATTAAATAATTTAATCAAAACCCAGAGCAGTTAGACGCAAAAGAGAATTGACAGAAAAGCAACAGAGGGGCCCCTTTGAGTCTATTTGGCTGGTTTTTGTGGTTGATTACATTACATACAGTTAAATATGTCATCTATGGCACCAAGAAAGTTTGAGACATCAGAGTGATGTATGCAATGAGCTAGGTGAAAATTCAGCTTACCATCAAAGCAGTGTTCGCTGCTTAGGCTCAGGATTTCTACTTGATAACACACAAAGATTCCACTGTTGCTTTTGAAATATATTTGTACAAAACCTTTAAAAAAACTGAGCAGCTCTTTGACTGAAAGACGATCAGAGCTAGGATTTCCATTAACTCCCTTCATAATAATGACAGGTTTTGCACACATTTACAGAATCACAGAATCATTATGGTTGGAAAGGACCTCCAGGGTCATCAAGTCCAACCTTTGTCCTAGCATCTCTCTAATCACTACACCATATCCTCAAGCCGCATCTATTCGTTCTTTAAACACCTGCAGGGATGGTGACTCCACCACCTCCCTGGGCAGTCTATTCCAGTGCCTAACTACCCTCTCAGTGAAGAATTTCTTCCTAATATCTAATCTAAACCTCCCCTGACACAACTTGAGGCCATTTCCTCTCATCCTATCATTACTAATCTGAGAGAAGAGACCAACACCAGCCTCGCTACAACCTCCTTTTAGGTAGTTGTAGAGGGCAATAAGGTCTCCTCTCAGTCTTCTCTTCTCTAGACTAAACAAGCCCAGTTCCCTCAGCCGCTCCTCATAGGGCATGCTTTCCAGCCGTTTCACCAGCTTCATTGCTCTTCTTCTTTAAGTGACACAGAAACAGATCAGAAAGTATGAATGGCTACTGGCACCTTCTTTTTATGCTTTGTCTATTTGTTGGCAAGAGTGATTGGGGAGGAGGTGTTTCACAGAAGGGCTAGCATGACTGAAAATGTGTCTGTTTCCAACACAACGGTTTGCCTATTAAAATACGATCTTTTTCTCTATATATTTTCCTACTTTGATATACTTAGATTGCCACAGATACAAAGCCTTTGCATCTTTAGGTATGTGTTAATTCTCTTTCTGTAAGAAAACCATCAAATTAGAGCATAAAGTACTTTTGAAATTTTCTTATCATTTTGTAACCTGACTTCTTGTGGAAACTATGCTTGGGCAAATTCAGTTTTCCCATGGATGAATCCTTTCCTTTTGAACCTATTGGCGTATCTCCTTCAATTTTTAACAGGTTGGTTATGGAGTCAAAGGTAATGATGTTCTTAATTTTTGGTAATATGTGGCCAAGCAGATTAGGCTGATCATGTCAGTTCCCTGTCTGAAGAAAAGTTTTCAGACACCTTAGAAAAGGTATCACAGATACCATGAAAAAAGCTTCAGCAGACCTAGTTCTTTGAATACCAAATTCTGTCAAAGTCAAGATACTAATCCATGTAAATTCGTGTTTCATTTGGTCTAGAGCTGATAGAACAGTTTTATTTGCTTTTTCAGGGGGATATATTGTGCAAGGCTGATTTTCATAAATATTTTTCCTCCACAACTGTAACTGAAGCCATGGTGGCACTCAGGAACTCCTGAAAGAGCAGAAGAAAAAGTAGTCTTTGTAAGGAAACGAATAGAAATGATGACAACTTTGCAAATAAGTCCTCACTCTTTATGGATTCAGAACATATCCAAACTCTATTTGTTGATTTTATAAAATTTTACATAGGTTCAAAATGGCATTGCACTGACTAATTATCTTTAATCAGTACTCCAGCTTTAGTTCTGTCATTTGGCATGTAAATATCATTAATCTTGTCATCAACTTAACACTTTTTTTTTTCAGCTACAGAAGGTCACAACTTCAGCTAAAATGGAATCTAATCTTGATTTGAAAGTCTAATATTTAATGTGTATAGAAAAGGTGTTAGACAAAAAGATCTCTAGTCTTTTGCTTTTACTTTACACCATGTTGACATTTTGACGTTGGAATCTTTACACTAACGCTTCTCCTAAACTTCTTGAAGGGAGTCTTTCTAAGAAGGTGTTTAATATGGCAGTTAGTTCTGCTCCATGCAAACTGCTATAACTACGGCTTCATTTCAACACACAGGGAAGAAGGTATTTCCCCTACATCTTTTCTGCTGTCAACAGTAATGACTCAGCTATCACCTGGAAAGTGGGAAATGCAAAGATCTCTCCTTACTCTGCCTGAGGGAGCTTTATTACCAGTCACCCAAGAAAGCACTTCAATGCCCACAAAGTTCAGTCAGGAAGTGGTGGTGGGAAAAAGATCTGTGGCAGTGGTGTTGTGTTCAATACAGTTCAGGAGTCACTGTGTCAGTTAACCTTTGGTATGGCACTTTCTTATCACATTTGCTTGATTTTACAGCAAAAAATAATTACAGTATTTGAAGAAATGAAAGAGTAATCAAGTTGTTGCTCCAGTTTTGCCAAAGGAGAAAGTAGATTAAATTACATTGCCATATCTAACATTAAACTGACATTACATTTGATCTTAGCTAAAAGGCCAAACAGAATAAGATGCTTGTAGTGAAATTTCAATGAAAGAAACATATCATTTTCATTTTATTAAAATTAATTTTATTCCTTCTCTCTCTATGTAGAAATATGTATCTGTGCAACAGTGAGCACAAATGCAGCTAATATTTGTGTGACCTTCAGCATTATGGTAATTTATTTAAATGTTCTTTGTTAATTAAGAATATTTCACATAAAAGGCAACTAAATTACTTTTACCAATTAATTATATCTTTGAAATTATTGGAGTGATCAATTATCATAATCAACAAGCATTACGGAAATAAAATAACAAATGAGTCTGAAATGCCAACTGGTCTGTTTTAGGCTTGTTTTTTCTTTCTCATTGAAAGGAATAACTTTTTAAATGCAAACCCATTTATGTGTTGTTCAGTTCTACATAAACAAGTAATAGAACTTTTATTAACAAGGAAAATAATATTTTAAAAAGTCTTGCTAATTCAAAATTTCAGAGGGTATGTGGGATTTGGCAAGTGTTCACCTTTACAGCATGAAAGAACTCTCCAAGGTTACTACTAGGTAACTCAAATGCAAAGCCTCTTGAATAAGGCTTCTTGGTTTTTTTACTCTAGCTAGAAAAAAAACATTTTGAAAGAGTTGAAAAGAGTAAATAATTGACTATTCAGTGTATTCTTTGAAAGCATGCAACTGCTGCAGACTGAATATGAGGGTACCTGATCAAGAGATGAAGGAGATAAGAAGGTATTGTGTTGCCTTGAGTGATTCAGTAATTGCCAGCAATTAAGCAAACTTGTTGAATACTTTCTAATACAGCATTTGCACCAGAAAACCCCAGATTCTTCAAAACCAAATGCTGAAGGAATTTAACAGTCTTGATAAATTTTTACTGGTAATGGTTTTCAACAGTAGACTTTTGAGAAAAGAGCAAGTTATATTCAGCTGGTCTAGAAAAAAATACAGTTACTTGTTTTGTATTGACGCTTGAAGTCATGGGCCACATCCCAACACAAGAAATGAGGGAACCATTGATCAGTAATGCATATATACTACATACCTGGTTAGAGACTTGTAAACTGGCTTGAGATATGGAATTTGTGGTTAATCTCAAGCAAAATCTGACCATGATGTAACTATCTCTTATAGATAGCACAGGGTAGGAAAGTGGAGTATTGTTTCCTAGGAAAAATGGTGAGAGTTTTATTCCAATGAAGTTACTGTTATAAGTACAGAAAACTTTACGGTGGTAGAAAAGTCTTTCATGTCCAGTTTTGAAATGATTCACTGGGTACCAGAACAAAAGCAGAACCAGACTATAGAAACTGAAGGCTCCTGTAACTGTCTGTAAACCATCTAAAACATAAGATTTTAATCAATTAATGAACCTATGGGTGGCTTGTTTATCTTTCTCCCTTTGTCCATTTTTTCCTCTCTTCTTTTCTCTCTTTCTCTTTCCTTTTTTCTCCTCCTGCAAAATTATAGTTCTTATCTTCACAAAATAAAATTCAAAATTTAACACAACAGAAATTCTCTCTATGTCTTTATGTTTTGGTTTTACATTGCCAGTCATCATTATTATTTCTGAGTGCTTTCTGGGTGAAACTGACAATCTAAACATAGTCCCTCTGGGGAATTAAGGCTTCATAATGGGAAATGTATGGCAAATCTTGCATTTGTACTTGGAAAGCATACATGCTGATGAAAATTGCAAAGGCAATACTCAGACTAGTAATGTTATTTAATGTGATTGAGTTTCTTTTCAAGTATATGTGGAGTGACACATTTGAAGAAAAAAAAATAAGGTACTGAGTTTTCTCAGTATTTTCAGTGTATTTTTCCAGATAATTTTCATTTTGGAAGGCTGTAATGTAAGATTTATAAGTCAGAATTGAACAGCCATCCAGGTCCCACTCTGTATAAGGCATATGAACTTTTGTGTTTAAAGTTAAGTGATAACAAAAAACTTGAGTTTGACACGAGTACGGCTGACATAAATGCATTTTTCAGACATCTGCAAAATACTAAAAACCTTTTAATTGGAAAGAATTGTAGAATCGTAAAGATGGTTGCAAAGAGTGAACAGCGAGCATATTACATTGCAGTTATTTTATAGTCTAGAGGTTCTAATTAGCCACTCTAGATTAATCTTTTTGCTAAGTAAGAAGTAAAACATTCTTGTCACATAAGCAGTATCACTAGTGAGTTGGCTGCTTCACCCTCAGCTTGATCCTTGAAATGAAATAGTGTGCCTCAAACCCCATTTGCTTTAAACAGATTTCTGTGGGCAATCAGCAAGGGCTGAATGCTTTGATCATGCCCTCTTTGCTGTGCTTGTTCTTTGTGTCAGAGGTGAGGGACAGGGAACTGTTACATTTTGGCAGCTCTGCGTCATTTTGTTTCTCCTATTCAAGGAATTGCCCTGGCTGGACATTTAAGCTGACTTCTAATCTCATTTGCATCAGCAAAAAATACCAGTGATTCTGGTCCCAGAGCCGTTTTCTCCTTCAAGAAGAAAATCAAACAGCATGACTGAACCTGGAAGACTGAACAAGCAGCTCTGCCTGAATAAAGAAGGATAAAAAGGCAAAAGAAAGTAGCTGAAGCAAAAGCATGCTTTTTTTTTTTATTTGTGCTTTGCAGTTTGATTCCAGCAGATCACATCCCTCTGAGCCTGCACTGAGAAAAATAGCCTGTGTATGTGTGCTACAAAAGTCTCAGCAAAAGCTTCCACTGTTTTGAAGCAGAAGTCTAGAATTTTAAATTAAATCACTACCTCTCCACTGAAAGGAGGGCCAGACACTTTTGTGGTTCTGGAAAATTCTTCGGAGATGGTTATTTTTCATATATTTTTACTACCTTACACATTTTAAATTTTCTTTTATGTATGGGCATATGATTTTATATGTTCATTGTTATTTTGAAATTTATATAATTTTATCTGTTTTTGCCTTTGTGCTTATATTTACTTCTTCCTTGATATAAAAACAAACAAACCCTGATCTGATCTCAGTCAGAAGTGACAATGTTTGAATACTAATGAAAAGGTTATTCTTTCATGTGATGTGGTCTTTTCATTCTGAAGCTAAAGATATTCAGCATCTTTCTAGATAATCCAGAAAGGCTTAACTGAGTGTAGGAGAAGCAGAACTGAAAAAGTGGCAAATTAGATACTTTTTTCCTCATTTTATTATTTTTATCTTAAGATAATGATATTTGAATGATAATTTCTTTTTCTTCTTTCTATCTGCTGACTATCTCTAAACTTGACATAGACAACTCCAATAGTTAAAATTTTTTTTTTTTCTCCAAACTAAATAAATGGACATGATCACATGTCACTTTCAGGAGGTTGTTACTAGTTTCACAATACCTGATATATTTGGAGAACCCAGTTGCAGCCATTCATCAGCCTTCTCTGTGGTGACCAACATGACCATTGGGTCACATCATTTCAAAAGAGCTGAGTTCATGAGCTACCGATCTTCTTCATCTCAATGTACCCATTACATAACTTTTTTAAAGGGGTAAAGGACATACTACCTTTTATTTTCAGTTCCAGTTTACTCAATCTGACTCAACACCCAACTTACATTAGGTGGATTCAAAGTTTGGACTTTCAGCAGGACTGCTACCATGCATAATATATGCTGCTAATTCCTTAACCTATGCCATTTCTAAAGCAGCTCCTCTTTCTCTTTGAACAGGTTTCCTCTGCAAAGGAGGGGAAATTGCCCTTGGAATGGTGCAAATAATACAATAGGGCTTCCTTGAAGGCTTTTTCAGGATGCCAATTTTATGTTTGAGTAATGATGCATCTTAAGAGGTACTTCATGCTAGGATGAGAATATCCCAACAAGAAAATTGGTATCATCATAGCTCAAGTTTGCTACAGATACTAGGAATAAAGTAGTAGTCAAGGTTTTGTGTTTTCCTTAAACAAAACTGCTAAAAGCCAGTTACATTTCAGCAAAAGGAAAACAAAAACAAATTTGAAAATGGCAGAGAGAAGAGAAGGGAACACAGTAGTGTCTATGTTTATCCCATATCCAGGGCTAAACTATAGCAGTTCTTCTATCACTCAATAACCCCTCCCCAGCCAGGAAGAGGGATTGGGAAAGGGAGAGGAGGCTCAAGGAGATTTAATGCAACAGCAAAACTAGTATGAATACTAACACCAATATAAAGTACACAAAGTTATACTCAGCCCAGTGAACATACAGCAGTCACAATAAACAGGAAGTCAGTTCTTGGGAGCAGGATGGTAGGTGAGCCCCTCCAGGGATGGAGAGAAATAGGCAGACCTCAGCAAACTTCCCCCTTTACCCTGAGCATGATGTTTATGGGATGGGAAACACCTGTAGCCAACATGGGTCAGCTGCTCTGGCTGACTCCAAACTGCTAATGGCCTGCAGACCACGGCTGCCCTGTGATTCTATTCCAGTGAAACCAGGTTGCTGGTTTCTATTTAACAACCAGGACAAGTGATTGCTAAAGAATTATTAGTACTCTTAAGCGATGGTTTCTACCTTAGGAGCGTTGACCTATCTTTGCAGGTGCCTGCCTTGTTCCATGGTGTTCCTCATTCTAACTACACCTGAGATAGGCAGCAGTGTTGTTTGACCTCATTGACCTCAGAGAAGTAACTACCTTCCTTTATGGGTTGAGTTTTCTTCCCCCGTCTAATTGTACAGACTGAGGGGGTCTGTGTAATTAGCTGAAGTACCTTAGCTAAGCTTTTGCAAACTTTTGCACATTGAAGAAGTGCAAGGTCTACTCAAGCAGACCTTATTATTATCTTAATCTCTTAAATTCTTTTGACACTCTTCTCCTCAGACACTGACAGCTTCTGTATTCTAATCTGTTCTACGAATTCCACAACCCAGATTTTACATTTAATGATAACACTTCTATTTTAAATTAAGACTGGATCTAAATCAATAGGTTCAAATAATCAAGACAAATGGAAGACTCTCTGAGCTTGAATGTACTTTTGGCCAGGCTGGCTAGTCAAGAATACAAAGGAAAAAAGAAAGAATTAGAAGAAAAATCCTAAGCATAGATAAATCTTGCAATATTCTTGTCTTCTCAATCCTCCTAAAAAAACCCAAACACAGTCATTGTAAATCAGCTGAATTACTATTAGTACTCAGAATTTTCCTACTGTTGTGCAGTTGGAGATGAATTGGAACCTATAAGTACAGTCATTAAAATTTCTCTTCCTGTAAAGCATTGAGTCAGTTGAGATAATTAAATGTTTATTCCTTTAAAACACGTGTTTGTGCTTGCCTTCCTCCCCTCTGATCCTGCTGGCCTTGTTAAAGGCCTAAATCCATGGCTCGTTTCTCCTAATATCACACTCATTGCAAAAGGTTGCGAGATTAATTTTACATAGGTAAATTGGGAATACCTTCCCTGAAATAATGATGCTAAAAATTCGGATGAAAGACTTTTGAGTGAATGTGACTCCTTTCTTTATATCCCAATTTATTTGGTTCTCTGTGGCAAATTATACACGTTCATGATACAGTAGTGTAATGCATAAATTATTATTTTCTATGAAGAAAAATGCAACTATAAGGTGAATTTATCAAGATAAAGTGTAAAGAATACTTTTATAGTATAAATCTTTTATCTCTGCTCAGACAAAGTGTCTTGGAGAGGTAAGCAAAAGGGTTAAGTCTGTGTTCTTCTCAAAAGCCTTGATAAGAATACCTGTAAAATAACTAGAAATGAAGGGACAAAATAGAACTTAGAGCTGTTAAGTAAAATCACAGCATTTTTTGAGATCTGATTCTGTTTATACTGAGCTTTTCCCACTGACCTAACTGGAATCTAACTGATTATTTCTACAAGACTCTATATTTTTATTGCCTGTCATTGCTTTTCATATTGAATGTTATCTTAGTTTGAATTAATGCTCACTTTGGAATCAGCGGTTGCTATGTCTATAAAATATTACTTTATTTATCTGCTGATTTTACTGGTAAACATTTTTTTTTCTATAAATTCACTAACGTAGTTCTGTTGGAGCAAAGTTATCTCATTAATGGGTCCTGAATGATATATGCCACTAGGATGCAAGTGCTGTATAACCTCTGTATTCCCATAGAATGTGATGTGCCACAAAAGTGCCTGATTATTTCGTAAGTGCAGAGATTTCTATGGCTAGGTTCTTCTGAAGCACAATGCCTAAAATTTAAACTTTGAATACAGCACAGGGATAGTGAAATGTAAGGCTTAATAAAGCTGTATGAATTGCTGTCAAGTACATTCTTTTCAGTCTTTCTCACAATTTCTAGGTCTTGTCAGGAAAATACTCACTTGTGCTCTTAGATTTTCTGTGTGCTACAGTATTCTCATTCTTGTCTCCTGACCAGTATTGAGCTTGACTAGCATGCTAGGTTGGTGTTTTCATGACATACTTGTCATGGTGATATTATTCATATATTCAAGGTAAGACCTTCAAGTAAGCATCTCAGGTGAACATGACCAGGAAATGACCAAGCAGGCAGCTTTGTGTTTGTTTTGTGCCTAGTACTTTGTGGTTAATGGCTTTAGCCAAAACAAATAACAAATAATAACAGCATTGAACATTCTGCTTATCTTATACTATTCCCTGCATAATGTTAGATAATGGAGTGATTAATTATTTTTATTATGCCTATTTTCTCAACCAGTGGTGAATTAAAGAGATAATTGCAAAGGTTAGCATTGTCAGCTTGGTAGAAAGCACTTCATCTTACATCTTATGATGGTGTACAATATAATAATTACTGTCTTTGTCTTAGAAGTTAGTTAGATCAGCTGAAAGAGAAAGTAGAAAGGAAACTACGGCAGTATGAAGGAAAGGTTTTTAGCTGGGGAACTCCTTTGGCAGCCAGCTTTCCTCTGTCTGATCTATATTGGAATTCCCATCTGCCTGCACTTACCATGCAGTCAGCACCACAGTACTTCCTGGTGAGCTTTGCTTAGCTGTAACTAAACCAAGAGAAAGACAAAAACTGTCTTCCTATGTCCTCTAAGTTCTCTTGTTAATGTTTGCATGTATGAGCTTATTTAGGCACATACACAGAGTTGAACAGAAGAAATTTCTTACAGGAAGTCAGTAAGTGGTAGGGACATTTTTACGGACTGCGCAAATTGTGACAGAGTATTGGATGGCTGTTCAAGCACAATACCAATAGCAAATGTTTAGGATACTTTCACAAGTCGCCACATGGGATCATAGTTTATAGCACAACACATGTTTTAGTATATGGCTTTGGTACAGCTATTGCAGGGTACATGGCAAAAAGGGTTCTTCCAGAATGCCTCTCTGTGGTATGTTACAGTTGTAGAATAGACACTGCCTAAATCAAGGTTGTCTTTGAAGCACCTTGTCTTAGGACGATCATGCAGGAAAAGCATAAATAGATCCTATTAATATTTTGTTTCTCTGACACCAGCAAACATCTCTTTACTTTGCTTTAAACAGGGCTTCCTTCTGAAGTGCATGTCTTTATTTCCAAAATGTATGATTACCCTTCTGGCACCTAGACAGTTTGAAATGATGTTGACTCTAAAGCTTAATATCCTGAGAACCTGATACTTAATTCAGTGCTTTGAAAATACTACTTAGGATAGGAAATAATCTTCTTATGATAGGTTCTATAGCAAACCAGCTCAGAGGAAATGAAAAACAACAGTATGAATAAGTCCCGACTAGCTTTTTGGATAGTATGTACCTTAGTATTGTATGATAGAGATTCTTTATGTTCATATAAAAATTTTTGGGTTACCCTCAATATTATACATGCTCCAGAAGATGTGATTGCAGACAAGGAGCAGTAAAAAGTACTTCATGATGTTATAGAAGTATATTGCAACATTTACTTTAGTTGTTAATTTTATGGAATTACATCCTTTCTATAAATATCCATTGGCTAAATTTGACATAATGGTTCTTCCTTCTGCTGTCTTTTCTTCCTCTGTATTGTGCCAATGCAGCAAACATTTTCTATCAAATACGTAGTGCTTCTTTTGTTACTGCAATCAATTTCAAATATAGCATGAGCAAGGACACATACTAGTACAATAGCATCTTTGCTTTTATGAGCCATGTCCCTGCATCTCTCCATGTGGAAAAAGCCACTCAGGTGCTAGAAGAGTTTGCAGAGGCAGTCAGTCCCCACCTTAGGACTACAACAGACAACCATAATCACAGAGTCATAGAATGTATTGGGTTGGAAGGGACCTCCAAAGGTCATCTAGTCCACCCCCCCCTACAATAAGCAAATACATAACTATAATGTGCGATCCCAAATAGATACCAAATATGGAGCTTAATGCTGTTTCTCTGGAAACAGTGTTATGTTTCTGGTGACTAATTCTGTAATTTTTATGGACAAGAGAGAGGTCTCTTCTTGTGTTTTCAAACTCTTTCAGTTGAGTGTTGACAAACAACCATGTAAATTTGATGGATTAAAGTGCCAGTAACAAAATAGCAAAAGAAATTGTTTGTTGCTTGTTTTTAAAGAATTGTTTAGCTCACAAAAAAATTTAAAATAATTAAGAGCACACATTGTTTACCTTCCAGGCATTCAGGAAGAGAGTGAATACACAGAGGATGCTAGAGAAATGATATGTTACTTAATGACAGGCTTTATGAGGACAGGCAGATGTGATGGACAGATGGGTGGACTAACAGAACTAAGTGCATTATTAGCTACTCAAACATTTGTTGAATGTCGGCCAAAACTAGTGAAACATAGCAATCAACCATTGTTAAACATATCCCATGGGGAGAACAACTATATACATTACAAAAAATGTGTACTATTTTTGGTTAAGAAGTAGACAGGAAAATGATTTTACAAACTCATATAAACCACATTTTGGAAACAGCTGAAAAAGTTTGTTTGATTTTAAAGTGGCTCTGTCAGTTTAAATTATCAGTAGATCATCTACCTACTTAATATAATACTGTTTTAAAAATATTTATATCCTGCATTTCTCCTCCTACACATCAAGAAAAATAATAGCTGGTATTTTTATTATGCCCCTCAATCAAATAGTTTAGAAGCATTTTAAATAAGCCACTTATCACCTCTAACATTTATTTTACTCCTCACTGAAAAGCAGCCACTGCAAGTGGAATGCTGCAGCTGTTTAATAGTATTTAATGTAGGACTGCTCCTTTTAAAGTGTTAAATCATCCTTGGATTGGCTTTTTATTTGTTCTCTGACTTCTGTGATCACAACTGATGGAATTAAATCAGTAGCTACATTTACAGAAGAAATAGAAATATAATTTTGGTCCTGATTCCCTTAAAATAAAACTGCACCTCACTAATATGCAGAGGCTAATTGGAAATGGACTGCAGCACCTCTGAAGGAGGTCATGGTGTGAAACACACCATAACAGCGAGTAATACTTGGGAAAAAAAATGATCTGCTTTCTAACATGACAAGAATGATTTGCAGTTAATAATACAGGGAGTAAAGGCCAGTCTTTTCAGTTACCCTTGGCTTCACCTAGGACAAAATAAAAAATCACTTCAGTTGCTGTGAGCTACTTGCCTTTTTCCCAATCATTATTGCTTAGTTATAACTTTGTGATAAAATCTGTCATTACTGACTTTATTGACATTAAAGTTGATTTATTTGCGTGCCTGGTGAATAAGATCTGCATTATGTTGGCTTTCAGATTGCTTGCATACTCAAGATAGTAAGTGCATCACTGACTTAATTGTCTTTTGCTGGTTCACTTGCTTTCTAATCTCAGTTTGAAAATAATATTGGGTCAAATTCATCCTTGGCATAAGTCCACTGACTTCAGTGGTAGTGCTCTAGAGAAGAATTTCATTATTATTTATTTTTAAGCAGAGTCAAATGATAATAGAGAACTGCCTATGTGATAAAGCATTTTTTTTCTTACTGTTGTACGATGTGTCAGCCAGAAAGCAACAAGATAAACTTTAAGGCCAAATTCTGCAATTGGTTATGCACTAATGTGGCTGAAAATCTCAAATATCATCCTCCTGAATGACACTTCCATTCTTGGTTAATAACATGTATGACAGACCAAAGGCAAGTGGCGTGTTGTGCACAGGAGGGCCACATCCTGCAAGTTGCTTAACACGTAAAAACAAATGTTGTCTTTTCCTCCTCCTGATTTTAGTGGAAAATGAGTAGTAGCCCAAGAAATATACTGCAACATGCAGAGTCCAGACCTCTGAAGAAATCCATTAGGGTGTACCTTAGTCTGGTCATGCAGAACTATCTTCATATTTGCAGTGGTCTGAATAGGTCCACTCACTGAATCAGGAGTCTAGAATTTTAGAGCTAAAACTGTCTAGGATAAACACTGGAAAACCTGGAAAGTCTTGTAATTGCTTCGGCTCTAGCACTTTTTAAACCTAGAGTTTGAACAACTCTTCTAGTATAGTACTATTGGGAGCAAGAGGGTGAGGAAAGCTGCTGGGAAGCAGCTTTTTGAAAATTACTTGAAATTTCAAATCCAAAAATATCCATTTACCGTGATTTATCCGCAGCTGGAAACTAAGCCCCACACAGCTGCTTGCTTACTCTCCCAGTGGGGTGGGAAGGAGAATCGGAAGGGTAAAAGCAAGAAAAGTAATGGTTTGAGATAAAGACAGTTTAATTGGTAAAGTGAAAGCTGTGCATGCAAGCAAAGCAAAATAAAGAATTTATTCACTACTTGTCATTGGCAAACAGATGTTCAGCCATCTCCAGGAAAGCAGGGCTCCATCACACCTAACAGTTACTTGGGAAGACAAACACCTTAAGTCTGAACATCACCCCCACCCTTAGTTCTTCCCCCAGGTTTTATTGCTGAGCATGATTGCATATGGTGTGGAATATCTCTTTGGTCAGTTGGGGTCAGCTGTCCCGGTTGTGTCCCCTCCCAACTTGTTGTGCATCCCCAGCCTACTCCCTGGCAGGTTGGTGTGCAAAGCAGAAAAGGCCTCGGCTCTGTTTAAACACTGCTCAGCAATAACTAAAATATCCCTGTGTTATCAACACTGTTTTCAGTACAAATCAAAAACATAGCACGATACTGGCTACTGTGAAGAAAATTAACTCTATTCCAGCCAAAACTGACACACTGCTACAGTGTATTTACTGATGGAAATGGTAAAATTTTGACCTTAATTAAAATATGGACTTTCTTGACTACCTGTAGAGAGTAAATGTGAAATTTCACACAGAAATGTGCTTAAAATAAAACAGCATTGACTGTGCTTATGGAATAGTTTTACAGTATTGAAAGGCAAACTTTGCCCAATGATAGAAAATAAAAACACCTCTGCATTGCAGGGACAGATACTGCATGCACTATGCAGAACAAATTCTCATTGAATTTCACTGGAGTTTTTACTCTTTATAAAACCAGTTTCTGGCTCTTTATTGTATATAATAAGATGAAACTTGCTGAGATAGTGAAAAACGTCTCACTAAATTCCTTTGTAATAATTCATCAATAACATTTGAAGTGACTTTCCTCATGAAACAGCTTCACCTGTTTCCCCAAATTTCCCTGTTAAATATAGTTATTCCCCTGCCCCCTAGTATTTTAATCCTATTTTCTGAGTTTGAATAAAATACTCTATGATTATTTTAAGAGTGCTGTCTGTGTGCCTGGGCTCTACTGGACTAAAAGAGTCTATAGTTATTGACCCTAAGAGTTTTTTAATTTTCTTTTGTTTTGTTTATGGTGCCAGAATAGCAGACCACATTAGTGGGATGATACAGCTGGAGGAAAACTCAGAATGTCATTTAGTCTTCTTACACCTGCAGAAAAGAACAGTGTGTTATTGTTGATAGATATTTGTACAATCTATTTGTGAGACCCCCTGGTGATGGAGATTTCAGAGTCTTCCTCAGCAACATGTTCCATGGGTTCTTTATTCTGTTAGATTTTTTAGTGTTTTGTGAAAATCTTTTTAGGTATAATTGAAAGAGTTCCTACATGTTTTTATGGCCTAATCCTGATAACAAGTGAAATAGGACAACTTGACATTTGGATACTGTATAAAGAAACGAAGAATTTCTTGGTATAACTTTTATATTTGTTGCCTTTTAGCCTTATGGGGTGAAATTTGTCCTAGTAATATGAATTATGAGTCACTAGATTTTCTATTATTTACAATAATTTTACAGTATAATTTCTAGATCATTTACATCATAAAAGCATGATTCTAGTCTCCTAGATCTTCCCTCATATCTTATCTCAGTCCTTGGGGTTTTTTTTTGTGCTCTCTAGAACTATTCTAATGGCACACCAGCAATCAAAAAAAATGTAGTAATATGTTTTCAATACTCAATATTTCAATATTGTTCTTCAATAGAAATGAAGATTTTATTTGCTTTGCAGTTTTTTCGTTTTCCTAGGTACATTGAAGAATTACATTAAATAAATTGTCCATCATGAAACTATTCTTTTCCTTAGTGATTAGTGTTTGAATTGGGAGGTATCAATATGGATGAATTAATGTAAAGTTGCCAGATCCAATATCTACCTTTGCTTATGCCTTAGGAATTTCCCTTGGTGTTATGCTAGCTAATTCTCTGGCTTGTTTATGCATGAAATTCTTTGCTGCCTTTTCATTCTTGACCTACATAATTTTCAGTACAGCTCTTTAGTCCATCTTTCTATTTATTATTTTCTTCAGGACATTAATAAGTGTGTAATAAATGTGTCAAGTACCACCACTGTTGGTAAGAATCCAGGGGCATCTCATTATTAACCTTCTTCCATGTTGAAAATGAACACTTATATCTACCCTTTGTTTTCCTATCTCTTAGCCATTTTCTAATATAAAACAGAACTTTTATCATTCATTCTGTGGCTTCTGTTTCCTTAATAATCCCCTGTGAAGGGTTTTATCAAAGATATCTTGAAAGTCCAAGTAAATTAATTTTATTTAATGGGTGTTTTTGCTATTCACCCTGTGCTATGACTTCTTCTACGTCAATATAAAGCAGTTGGGTATATTCCAGTGGGGAGTGAGTGAGAAAGTTGGTGGTTTCTCAATTATTTCCACTTAAGTAGACTCAGTTTATCCAGGTGGAAAGTTTAGTTCAGTTGACGGTGTCCTTCATTATTTTGAGGAAGATGGATATTTACTTTGCTTTGAGTAGGAAATATTCTGCACTGTTGTGCTCTAAAAGTTTATAGAGTTCCTAAATGAATGATAAATAACTTGCTAAGTAGTCTGATTTCAAGAGACAGTGAACAGAGGCAGTATGCATTGACATTAGATTAAATTACAGCTACTTAGCAGAGGCAGGAATTCATACCCATCTCTGCCATGAATCACAAAATAAGGTATGTCTAAGGCAGCAGCTCAGCAGCCAGAATATGGCTTTCAAAACTCTCTTCAGAACACAGCACAATTTTCTTCAAGGTACCGTTTCCAAATATATTGAAAGTAAATGCGTTTTACAAGCAATATGAATAAGTTATTTTAATGTTAATGTGGTAAACAGGGTATGCTTTAAGAAGGATTTCTGCTAAGGGAACCAAAATTGTGTGAAAGGCTATATAACTTGAAATATTTAGCGTCCGTGCAGGTTTATACCAATTTCCATTTGTTCTGTAGTATTGTGTGAATATATAACAAATCTTATAATTATTCTGTTTATAAAAAATGGTAATAAACATAACCTCTATTTTGAAAAATCCTTCTACAAGAACACAAATCTCTTAAACAATGTAATTAGTCAAATAATTGCAGGTAGACTACCTTTATTGCATTGGAAAAAATCAGAAGAATATGAGACAGACATGAAACTTGGCATAATTATTTTCAGAATTTTTCTTAAGGAAAAAAAAAAAATCTTTTTCCATGATGGGAAACTATTTTAATTAAAACCACAGTGTTCTTAGCATATTTTCGCTTAAAACAGTACTACGAAAAAAGAGTTATTATGCTGATGTGGAGCTACCGCATTTGTACTGACAATGACTGGGCACAGATTTCAAATTTCCCTATGGTTATTCATATGGAAAAACTCAATGGAAAAGAAGGAAATTCTTTTCCAATAGAAAAGAAGGAACTGCTTCTTGTATGGGAGTTCTGTCCAGCGTTTCTCCCTAGACCTACAAAGACTTCCGTTTATTGGTTTTGGAAGACAACAGGAGAACAAGCAGAGATAGCTGTATTCCTCCTCCTGCTCCAGGGCAAGGCACTATGCAGAGGTGAAGGACCTTTCACCAGTCTGCTCTCCGAAGTGTATCAAGCAGATGATTACTTGGCCTTGTTTCTTATTTTGTAGAGTCTTCATTGCTTGTAATCACTGATATCCTTTGGTGCTTTACTAATGGGTAGGACTTTGCCTCTTATAATTTTCTATTACTATTTTTTTTCTTCCTATTATCTTACTTCAATTAAATAACATTCTTTGTGTAAGGTAAGTTGTTCATGAATAAAGACCTTTTTGCCAGTTTCTATTATATTTCAGCTAAATTCTACACAGCAACAATGTGATAGGATAAGGGAAGTCATTACAGCCTCCTGCTGATATTGTAGGATTATCTAAACAGATTTATATAATCTGTTCTGTTTCACCAAAAATAGAATCCTTAATTTCCTTTCACCTGCTAGTGAAGTATTCTGTTGAATAGAAATATTTGTGTTTTTAAGAAAAAAAAAAAGCTCAAAATAAAAGCTGTTTCCAATTTTTTTAGGTCTTTACCCCCTCAAATCAACACTTGGACCACACATGAACATGTAAAATGTTTGTATCATCATTGTCTACATAATGCAAGGTTTGGAGAGGATATTTGTTCAAATTTAGCTTTAACACTGGGCTGAATTTAGTGCAGCTTCAGAGATAATACTGAGTATCTTAGCACTAGACCTCAGTCTGTGTTAGGACAAAATTCTGAAATTTGATACATACAATCATTTTGTGTTTTTAAGAAAGGACTTTTATTTCTTATGTCCATCAATCACTAAACTCTTCAATGAACTTATGGGTGTTTAATATTAACAAAAATAATCTTTATTACATCACTTGTTATTTCTCCAAGCTTTGTTCTATTTTATGATATGTAGCTAGAAGCAGATTTACCTTTTGGCCTCAATGGCTCCTTTCAGGAACAGTGTCGAGTTTAACTATTTCTGCAAGAGGCACTGTTAAATCAATTTTGCATCAGCAACAAACACATTTCTTTCTTTGACGCTAGTACCTATTTCATCTATTGAAACTAACAGAAGTCTGAAAATGCAATTACCTTGTTCCTCCTTATGCAGGTCTCTCTTATCTCAGGCAATGAAAATTGAGTAAGTCAGTCCCATTGTAGTTAAAGTGAGGTTCACTTTTAAATTTACTGTAGTAAAATGTCGAGGTTGTAAATACTGTAGCACAGTTAAAGAGAAAGCATGCTTTGTTTTGAATTTGGAATAATTTGTCTTAAGCTTAATAAAAACAAAAACATCCCCCTCTTCTTGATAGTGAGTATGAAG
>VZZY01009617.1:15702-104185 GCA_013400335.1 Eurystomus gularis | reverse complement strand
ATAGTCTGCAATGGGAATAGCATGGGATCTGTTACTGACCTGTTGTTTGGGACAGCATAAAGAATACTTTTCTGTGGTCAGCCTGGTTCACATACCTATCCCTACATTGCTCATGAGACTGAGAAGAAATGTCTTCTCACCATATGTCAGTGGAGATCANAGTGGAGATCATTAGACTTATTTGGAATGTGTGGTATGAGTCCTGTAGTAAAATTAACTGGGCATGCCGTAATTGTTCAACTCTTGGTTATTGCTAGGGTTTTGAGGAACTGTGACAATCTAGTTTCTTGCCTTGCCCACAACAAGTTAATCAGCTGCAGATCAAAAAAAGAAAAAAAAAAATCCAGTCAAAATATTAGGTTCTAAACTGGCAAATGGATAAAATTTAATGAGCTATGATATTCAAGAGGTCAGACTCAATGACAAAATATTCTTTCTGGCATTAAATTGCCTAAAATCACTTGCGCATGAGGAAGTGGTGATGGCAATGTGAGTTAGATAGGAATATTTTCCATAAAACAATGCAGAAGTCTCATATGCTGTCCAGAACCCCTCAGTTCAAGGAGAGAAAATATGGGCTACTTAAAACTTATGTGAGAATTAAATGATGTAATTTTTAATTGAAGTTATATAGAATTAAACTGCAGCATACCTTATGTAAGCACAGTTAAAGGTAAAGCATAACCCTTAATCTCTTAAGAAAGTTTTTAACAGTCCAGAGAGTTTAATGGTGTCAGTTTTCCTGAGCTATTTTTGCTCAACCAAATGCTTAACATGTTTTTGGCCATACAAGTCAATTTTATACTAATGGCAATGTGGAGACATAAATGCCCTTTAATTACAGTCCACTGTGATATGAGTATTGTAAAAAGCCAAGATGCCACTAATAGAAAGAAATTTGGCAGGATACATTAGCTGGGAAAAAACCTAATTTTATCTGAACATACTGATTGTCTATAAGATCAGCCTTTGGAGTCCTTTTAAGCCAATGTCTCCCAGTTGTGACTGAAAGTTAATGTATGAAAATGTAGTAATAATGCAACCTGTTCAAAACAAGGACAGCTTTTTCTGAATTGCAAAACTGAAGATATTGCATAGCGATCAGAGATCGGATAACTAGAATTTTAGCAAATCCTATATGCATATTACAGTCATTTTTATGGTATGCTTAACTGAAGGAAACTTTTTTTGCTTTATAGAAAGATCAAACTATTTTGAGCTGCAAAATGTTTGAATAAATTACGCAACATTAAATTGTTTCTGAAGCTGCAGGCAATTTTTAATCTACTCTACTGTAAAGTTCACATTGTTCAGTGAATTCAAGGAAGGCACAGGGGAAGAAACCAAATGGAGGCTGAAGAAGACAGGGCTTCCTCACAGGTACTACTACTCAGCTGTAGGAAGGATAGAAATTAACTTGTAGATGAATTCAAGGGTGTCCTCATGCTTTGAGCCTCAGCAAGCCTTGTTTGTTTCTTCCCGTAACAGAGACCTGTCATTATGCTAACAGTGTTACTGCTGTCATGCAGTATGCACTTGGCAGGGGAGCCTCACTTGAGCTTCCTAAAGCCACGAGATAATCTCATGTGACTAAATCAGCTTGATTTGGTGGCTACTTAATTTCTCATGTATGCCAGTTGAAGGTTCCTGTAGTTTTTCTACAGTAATATTCAATCACTTAATTTCCAGTTAAGATTTTGATGGTACCAGTTTGCATGGTGGCTATTGTACACAATTCCTGTTATCCTATCCTAAAATAACTTTAAAAATAAGCTTTAGGTTGCTAGGTGGTTTTGCTCTGTGCCAGAAAATATTTAATTGTAGAGTTTGGATGATTAATAGTGGAGTCCCGGAGAACCACTGAATACTGGAAATATGTTTCTTCAAAAGGAGGAGATGAATTTAATCAAAACATAGTATCAGTCTCTTCTGAGATGCTGTTCTGACATGTGATTTGAGTTGTCAAAGTCTGAAGAGGAGGCTAGAAATATATACATCTCAGTTATTACACTTGCGCATAAATAGTCAGACAGTTATAGAAAACATGTACACACAAATATACACACACATAAACGCTCCCACACAGAGGAGTGATATTCCAGGAAATGTCAAAATTATGGTGTTTATGACATTTTCATTCGGTTCCCCAGGGTATATCAGGACACAGGGATCACGCAGTCACAGCCTGTTTTCCATGCACTCTTTCAATGCACAGAAGAGCATCACATGCAGCTGCATAGTGTAGATCTTTGTCCTCATGGTTTAGTATGCTTTTACCCAGCATTAACTGTGCGCTAGCTATGCTTATTCTGACTGCAGTGGTGTGTTTTTCCTTGTTTTTTTCCCTACTCCGATGTTCATTACCATTTTGCATGACTGATTCACTAATATCAGTGCTTCTTCGCAATGTCCTGTGAGAAGTGAGTATTAATTACATTTTACAGGTTGATAAGTAATATATAGAGAAATTAAAATTAAAAATGTCCACTGATATTGGTAGTTCAGTTTGAAAAATTGAAGAACTAGATTTTTTGAAACAATATATAGCAGTTTAAGTAACCAACACTCAGCATTTTCTGCACCTGCAATTGTCAAAAAGCTGCGAATTTGGTACCAGGAAAATAAGAAACAAATGAGCAGAGATTAATCTGATTTAAACAGTTTACAGGATTACATAAAAATTCTGTGACTTGATAATATTTCCGGTGTGACTTTACCATAAAAATACATTCTGTTCCAGTTCTGGAAACATTTGCCTTATTACTAAGCACCTTCCATCACCCATAGGAGGTGAAGCAAAAGCTCCTGCAGCTCTCAGTCTTCTCTGCATGTTCCAGAGCCATTTACATAGCAGTCTGTCACTAAACCAGACAAGGCTCCTATTAAAAAAAGAAAACAGAAATAAAATTTAAAGATAATATGTTGTGTTCTTCAACAATTGATCTTATAGCTTCAAACAGATGTTTGAGAGTACCTCAGCAGAACTGAGACATTCCAGATTCCCTTCCAAAAGTTTCTTACTTGAGGAAATGGTTATATACATCAGATAGTGAGAGTACTGTAGTGCTATACAACTGACAGTGAAAGTGAGTTGTTTTGATCAGTATGGGTCAGCATTACAGGAGAAACAAGCACAGATGGATAGGTGATTTCACAGATACTTTGATAGTCATTTCAGGCCCTTCCCCCAGACTTCTCGATGTTATTCCTAGACCATCTCAGTTGCTTGCTCCTTGTTCAGCTTGTTAGTTTCTATTATCTTGATTTATACTCATGTCCTATTCCTGTTGTGAAATGTCTTTCTCAGGCCCCCTCCAGTAGCAGTTTCCCTGACCTCTTGCCTTTTAGCCACCTCTTCACTCATATAGTCTCTGTTTTTCTTATCTCATTTTGCTATTTCTCTCTTTTTCCTCAGCATCTGCAGCTTTCAGGTTGTCTTGGCCATCCCGTTTCAACCTTTTATCCTCTTCTATCTCTCAACTTCTTGGATTCCTGGCCCTAGATCTGCTTCATCATATTCTTTCCAGGTATTCCTGCTAAATATACGTACAAAAACTATTGGTATTCTGTCAATCGTAGTCATCTCATGGATCCAGATCTGAAGTCTCCTGATCCTGTTCCCATCTCTTTCCCCTCTGGCTGAACTGTCCTGCTGACAGTCTCCTGTTCCATGCCCATATCGCTTATTCAGGTTCCTTCCTCACCTCCAAACCTTCTTCTTGCTTTACACCCGCTCATCCATCAGCACACATACATGTATGCAGTGTACCTGGCTCTAGTCTGCTTGCTGCTTGAGCTGCTTGGGTTTTCCTCACCATGCTGTCTGGGATGCCAGCTCCCTGGGCTCAGTTCACAGGCTCAGATCAGCGCTTGGGGTGAGTCACACAGCAGCCCAGAGCTGGTACCTGCCTTCTAAGAACAAGATCTTTGAGAAAAAAATGAGCTACAAAAATCTAACCTACCAAGTATAAAAGTATTGATTTTTTTTTTCCCATGAAAACATATGTTTCGTTGTAAGAAAAGGTGGAAGACATATCTTTGCCACAGAGGTTATAACAGTACAATATTTGGGGGTCTTGCTCCCAAAACACTAAGGATATTGAAATCTATAAAATGAGTTATACACATAGGTGTTGGTTTTTTTCATTTGTTTGTTTGCTTTTTTTCTTAGCATAGTCATTTCCCAAGTCTCGTTCTTTGAAATGGCTGGAATTTGCCAAAATGTTGCAGGCTGAGCCAGATACTTAGGATGAGTGGTCTAAATTCCCTAATATTCAAATTTGGGAAGGTTACAAACAACTGAAATTAAGATTTTATGATGGAAAGTATTAGACAACTTTTCATTTTCTGTGATTGAAGCAAAGTTCGGACTATCACCTGGTTAATAGCTGTAGAGTTAAGGAGTATGCAGAAAACATAAAAAGAATCAATCAGCTCTCTATGGACTCTTTTAATGGCTTAGTAGCTTTGGCACAAATTTATAATATGCTGTTGCTTTTTGAAATGTTGTACACATGAGAAAAGACTGGGACAATGATCCTGCCTCACTTATACTTTTCTTTCCTTCCTTCCTTCCTTCCTTCCTTCCTTCCTTCCTTCCTTGCTCCTTCCCTCCCTCCCTTCCTCCCTCCTTCCCTTCTTCCCTTCCTCTCTTTCTCTCTTCTCCCTTGTGTCTAAGAGTGGTACTCAGGCTTTTTGGCTTTACAAATCTATTTCCTTTTGGCTTTCATTCCTTCAGTCTCTAACTTAGTCAGTAAACAAGAATATGATACTGCAAATGGGAATCTATATTTCGGGGGTAAGATATGACCAATGTAAAAAAATGGGGCATGAGTTCTGAAGTTCTTACATGTCCTAAAATCTAGAGAGTGTTTATTTCTTCATCACCTACTTATTCAATAATATCCAAATTCTTCCTGTGCTTAATGACATTCTTAATATCTAAAAGGATGTGAAATTGCATCCATTATTTATGCAGAAGTCCAAACTTTATAGCTGGCTGATTTGGCATTCATATACGACTCTTTTAATACATAGCACTGTGTTGCCAGAGTTCTAAGGAGCCCCAAGTGATCAAATCTCTTTCACTTGCAAAATAAACATAGAATCATAGAATATCTCAAGTTGGAAGGATCCCATAAGGGTCATTGAGTCCAACGCCCTGCTCCTTGCAGGACTACCTAAAATTAAGTCATATGACTAAGAGCATCATTCAGATGCACCCTCTCAGTGAGGAATCTTTTCCTCATGTCCAATCTGAACTTAGCCTGATGCAGTGTCCAGATATGTCCTGTTTTAAAAAATAATAATGATTTGATTATGTAAAGATTTGGTCTCTAGAGAAACAATCAAGCTGAAAAGGGATTAGCTTTTCAAACAAGGTAGTCTTCTGTGCTTTATAAATTCCTATATGAGAGCTGTGAAATGTGGAGTGTATGTCTGAATTAGCTCAAACCTCTTTAGGTGAAACATTGAAACAGCTAACTCTATCCTACTCTGTTGTGGTTATTTGGGGTATTTCAAGTATCTGGGAGTCTCCAAAGTAGCTTAATTTTTCAAAAATTGCCTATCTCCGCTTGGAGTCTGTAATTCAGCTCCAAGCCACCTGAAATGAACACCCAGTACAACATATAACAATCACAGTGCAGTAAGCTCTGCAAAGCTGGATTTTTTACAGTATATACCAAACTGCCTGCCTAATTACAATCAGTTTCTGTAATTTAATACTAGTGACATTGACATAAGCCAGGTATACAAAAATGTGGATATTCAAGTTCAAAATGTTTTAGATTTTTTTGCTTTAAGATGAAGTAGGTATAGTTTTATGGCTTTAATATCCCTTTGCTAAAAGGAATCTGCATGGAGATACAGGATCCATAAAATGGTACAACACCCTAGCTCATTTTTGCTACTTCAGACAAAACTACTTAAAGAAACTTTTAAAAAAAAGTATTGAAAATATATTGGTTATATAGAAATAACAAAATATTGACAATATTTCAGAAAACCTGCACCAACTGGTAGAAAACAAGGCTATAGCACCCACGTCTCAAGCTCAGATAGGATATGCACATCTTGACAGGCTTATGTCTAATCTGTTCTTAGAAACCTTCACCAAAGAAGGTTTCACAACCTTCCTAAGCAGTCTAATCTGCCGCCTGTCTACGCTGTTCACAAGTCTAAACTAATGCTTGAATTAAGTCTGTAGTTCCTTTATGCTCCTAATCTGTCAGGAGCATAACATGTGTAAAATGTGCCCCTCCTTCTCCACAAATGGCCATGCATTCCTGCCTCCCTTTGAGCCCTGACATTTATTTATGCCAATTCAGCAGTTTTTTCCCCTGACTATAAATCAGACTAGTGAAATGGCATGATTTTTTTTAAAGGCAAGACTTTTCCCTTCTTTTTTTTGAGCACTTCATTTTGCAGGTCCAGTGTAGAGCACAGCCATGTGAAGAGCTGAATCAGCATAACTGAGAGGAGAGAAATCTCCAAGGGGAACAAGTGCCTAAATGTAGAGAAGGTGAATAGCGTTTGGGCTATTATAAATGGCATACTTAATGTTAGACCACAGTCTGTAGGTCCGTCATCACAAGATCAGCCCCTTACTTGCATCTCTGTTCCCGGTGGGTTCCCTATCTGAAGTGAGATTTCAAATAGAAAGTAGTCAGGAGTTCATAATATGATGGATGAAAGATAAAGGAGCTGAACCAATGTAACCGCACAGATGTCATGAAAGGCGTGGTCCCCGAACTATCTGCCTGCTCTGCTGTTCCTCTTTCTTGCTCTAGCCTCGGGTACTCCTTGCCCCCTTTTCCGCTTCTCTTGCTCCCCATCTTGTATGAGTTCTGGTGCACCTCTCGTCTCACAGTACTCATATTTAGCTCAATAACTTGGCATAAATTTACTTGCTGTTTTTGCTGGACTAATGAGCTGAACTGATTCAGTAAACTCTCATACAAAGAGCAGCAGGTGAGTCTGCACCATAGCAGGGGCAGGAATGGGAAGTTCCACCGTCACTGCGTGCAGCTGCCCCACCTGAGGGGTCTTGAACTCTCTTATATCATAAGCAATAGCAAGCTGTTATTCATTCCTTGTACTAAATAAAACGTGTCAATTATGCTGTCTTATCTGTAGGGCCTTTCACAGAAAAACTGGAAGACCTGTAAAGTTGTGGCTGTTGGGGTTGCAGTATAGCTCAGTCATGCTTCATTCTCGTTTGTGTGACTAGACCCATTGACTTCAAGTAAACTCAGCACAGTTAATAAGTGCTCTCACTGGACAAAAAAGACTAGAGAAAGGGTCATTATTTTAATCAATAGAATGAGCTTAATTTTCCTCAAATCCAACAGAAACATGCTGACTGCAAAACATGCTGACTGCAAAACATGCAGAAAAAAACCCGAACAATAAAAAAAGGAAATGTAAGGCATGCATGGCAGTGTCTGAAGTAAAATATTGAGCAAACCCTGCCTTGTTTCTTTCCCTGAAGGCAGCAAGAGACTCGAGTTTGAGCCCAAGTCTCTCCCTGACTCTCCACTTAGGGTCCTGGTAAGTGGCCACTGCCTCCCTCAGACTGTTAGATCTGTTCATCTGGGAGGGAAACATCAGCGAAGGACAAGCACCAAGAAAAAATCCTCACTTGTTAGAGACAAGAGAAGGAAGGTTAAAGGGAAGTGTGATTCGCAATTGCTTACTGGATTTCAGTAACAAATAAGAGTAAACTGGAAAGCTGCACCACCACAAAGAGGCTTCAGTAATTTATGCACTCATGAAGACTGTCAAGAAGTGTGTCATTTCTTTTTTAACAGAAGTTGATCCTTGCTACTTTAAAGTGAAAGCCAAGATCAGTTCTGAATAGAAAAATGAAATGAGAAGCAGAGGTGTAGAAAAATTTTGAACATTGAAACAGGATTTAAAGATGGATAAAATATTTATGGATTTCATTTGTAATCCATTTTAACATAATACTCCTTTGCTGCTTACAGAGGAGTTCATTTTATTATATCCTGATCTGCAACAAGACTCAGCTATGCTGGATAAGAGAAGAAAGCCTTTCTTAGATTGAGGGTTGCTTTTCAGGAAGTTCTTTCTCTTTTTCCTCTGTATTTAAACCAGATAAATGGCCTTTTGCTACTGACAATCACAGTGTTGTGGATAGTTTTTCAGGTAGGCAGAGCACAGACTACTGCTCTCTTTACAAGCAGAAGGGTGAAAATAAACTTGTGATAGAAAGTACTCTGTACCTTGTCAGAAACTCTACTAGCTGAATTTTCAAATTGTCTTAAGATACAGCCCAATATAGACTGTTACATTTTTAAAGGGAAGATAATTTCCTTTGAATCAAATGCAAGGTTTTTATTCCAGCTATATTATGTCCTTGGTCTTTATAAATGTTTTCCAGTATACCTGATATATAAAAAATAAACCTCACAGCACTTTGAGAGTCAAGAATGTATACAGGGACGTCTACAGAATTAAGAAACTTTAGGGTGTTTGCAGGTAGAAGGAAGAAAGTGCTTTCTGCTAATTAATAATACCTACTCCAATGACTATTACAGTAACTTAACATTTAATTCTCTGTTCTGGCTTCTCTTAAAATTCTAGGCAATAGAACAAGCCTGAGGGTTATACTATACCTATATAAAAAATCTACTGTTGAACCAGATTCTGAAGTCAGTATCTCTCCTTAAAGCCAAGTTAAGACTTTAAGATTTTATTCATGTTTTATCAAGAAAAATGCCTTCTTTGGAGTGGCAATTATTATTGCTATAGAATCATCGAATGCTTTGGGTTGGGGCAGACATTTAAAGGTCATCTAGCCCAACCGCTCTGCAGTGAGTAGGGACACCTTTAACTAGATCAGGTTGCTCAGAGCTCTGTCCAACCTGACCTTGAATATTTGCAGGGATGGGACATCCACCATCTCTCTGGGCAACCTGTGCCAGTGTTTTACCACCATAAGTGTAAAAATTTTTTCCCTTATATCTTCCTTATATCCATCTTGCAAGGTGATGGATAAAGCACATGAAAATCACCAAAACTTCACAGCTTTTTCTGAGAATTCTCATCATATTTTATGATGACTATATTGCACGTGTCAGTTCTAGAATGTGCATACATTTTAGCATTTCAAACAATCAATACTAAGCCTAGTAACACTGATTATTTTTTTATTGATGACCTGATGACTAATCAGTCGACTTTGGATCTTCTGATAAAATGTATTGGTGTGATTATCTCAGAGTTCAGAACACTGTGAGAATGTCAAACAAATACAGATGTAATCAAATTTAAAGGTCATAAAAGCCTGATGATGTAAAAGTGGCTGAAACATTTGTCTAGTGTGAAAAAATATGAGAGCATTCTGACTATGGAATATATTAAAATCAAACTGTAGATTGTGGTTTTCTCTAAGTAATTGCATTTTGATAACCTGATCTCAGAAATGAAATACTGCAGCAGGGCAGAAAACGAAACTGTTTTCTGAGAAAAACTAATGAAAGCAGCCTGTAAGGGAAAGTGATGAGTTCTCATGTAAGGAAATGCAAAAATCTAGAACTGTTGAAATGATGTGAAAGCTGATACGTAACCTAACTGTATATAGTGGATGATGTTCAACCTCCGGGTAGCCACCTGCAGACTGGATGTATCCTGTAGACAGGTGTATGGCTGCAGAGAGGATGCTACTAAGAGGACTTCAGTTTGCTTTATCTGAGATGAAGTTCCATAGGCAGTGGGGCAGGGATTAAAAAGAAGAAAGGAATATCTCTATAAAGCTTGTGAAAGGGGTTTTACAGTAAAGAATTGAGATGACTGAGGAACAAAAGCCCAAAAGTAATGCTAAACAGCAGAAACATGCACAAAACCACAAAAAATAGGAAAGAAAAATTTAATGAAAATAGGGTCGTAAGAGTAACATGAAGGATGATAATAGTCCAGTCTACTGAAAATCAAAGATCTAAAAAAAATATAGTTATGCAAAAAATACAGGAATAATGAGCAAGAGCTGGAAATCCCACTACAAGATCAAAATATTATTTACTTGGTATAAGAGAGACATGCCAATTACTCTTCTTAATTCATACAACATGAAAAGGTTACAGTTGAATGAAAGGTTACAGTTCATCCAAGGACAGACAGTAGAATAAGGGAAATGTACTTTGTCTTGTACGTCACAAAAGATTCCTTTTAACTTCTGGCTTGGCTCACTAGAAAACAATAGACCCAATACAGACTGGGTGGATGAGGCTTTTTGTCAGTATTTTTTATGTGTATGTGGCAGAATCACCCAGTGGCAACCAGGGATTTTGACAGTAAATAGAGAATGCTGCAGGGATGTGATGTCCAGCAGTTTCTAAGAAAGTGGCCATGAGAAGATTTGGATACAAAACCTCAAGAAAGGATTGAGAGGGAGACATTTTTCTGGACTGATTCCAGCCAACAGAAAGATATTCACTGAACTGTGAAGGCTGGAGACAACTTGGACAAGAATGACAGTGGATTGACAGAGTTCACAGCTTTTCAGAAGAGAGCACAGAGAGCAGAATAGTAGAACTAAAATAAGCAGACAGATTCAGCGAACACTGGGATTTGAGAAGTAAGCTTGACAGGAATTAAGCAGAACAGGTAGTTCCTTTAACACTCGATTTTAAAAGTAGAGGTTCCAACTGTTCCATTCTTCAGGAATTATAGAAAGGGACCAATATGGCTAAATCTAAAGCTGTTTAATGACTCTCAGACAAGCAGGAAAACTAAGGAAAGGGAAAAGTAGATTGAAGTACAATGAACAAAGTGTAGGAACAAGGCAAAATACCAGAGGGATACAGTATACAGAGCTACAGTAAGCAGGGACAACAAAGCCTCTCTCTCAGAAAAAAGGAGCTATTAATACATTTGTAATAAGATTAACAAGCAATAGCTAATATTAAAAAAAAAGAGAAAATTACTAGTAGGTGATTCTGGGAAGGCAAAAAAGTTTAATATTGTCACAAAACTATTGACTGTTTTGACATTTTAGATATCAGTGGCAAAGGTCAGGATAGAATAGAAAACTCATGTGTTCTAAAATATTAAATTAATAGCATTTAATATCTTATTAATGTTTTAAAATTAGCTAGCCTAGAAAGGTCTTTAAGAACTGAAAAGTTGAAATTAATATCTCATAACGTTGAGGACTTGTGAAAAAAGAACCTGGTGGAATGAAGTGTGCCCCTCTCTAAGGAGGGAAGAACAAGGTGGAATTTATAAAAAATTGTAAACCTGCCCTTTCACATTTAAATTCTAAAGCAAAGAAACAAATCTATTTATAAATGCCAGGCTGATAACAGAAAGATGAGCAGAAATCAGTACAGATTTGTGAAGAAGATACTATATTTAATTTTACTCTTAAAAGAGCAGTGGGCCCTCTGGAGAGACGGAAATGTTTTAGTAAAGTTCATGACATGATCGCATACGTGATTTAAAAATGAGATTATTTTTTCCTACAAAGCCATAATAAAGTTACATGAAATATACAAGCACATCTGGATATTTCTATTTGCCTTTGGTTGGAAGATCTGAAGTAAATACTTTGCAAACATCACATTTTAAAAAAATGTTTCTGAATTCATCAGTGAGACTCAAACAAAACAACATAGCTAGATAAAATTAGTTTGTTAATCATTGGCGTGATTTTAGAGGTTGTCCAGTTTAAATTAAGGATAGAAGAATGTTCTTTTGCTTTATCACGTATATATGAATGTGTGTGAATATGTAGCTAAAGTTGATTGTATTCTTCCAAAACACCTGAGATTGATCACTATTGGAAATGTCTATTCTATTTAATCAAGCCAATCCAATCAGTCAAGCTAGACACATTTTGAATTGGATGTATTGGCATGGAATTTTCTAATGTTTGTGTGTATTTGCTGAGCAGTACTATATGAGACAGAGAAATCCCAAATACTGAGATCTCTTTTCTTTGGGAGAGCTGCAACATCACTTCTCTTGTCTGGTATTACAGATACCTGCTACCAACTGGGACTTGTCTATAAGAATATAGCTCCAAACTCATGTGGTCTTTAATATATTTCACAGACGAACCACTCAATCTCCTTTTTTGGCAAATCAGATTCACATCCCATTCTCCAGAGGTGACATGCAAGGAAATGAAATAAAGGCTTTTCAGACTTCAGGTCTGCATTGGACCGTGTAATTGATTTGTTGTTGATGCCGTCAAAGTCCAGCTATGCCAATATCTGATGCACACGCACCTTTTTTTTTTCTTCAGTTTTCTCTCTAAAGTCATTACTGCAATATCTGTATATCCTTGATGACATAAATTACAAGACAGAATAATAAGTTTAGCCAAAGTATTGGTCACAGTGGAAAATTTCCTTTATCATGTAAAAGATAACTTTTGTTGGGATGATTCATTGGAGATGTATATATAGAAAGAGAGATATAATTTTCCCTTAACTTTAAGATCAAAGTTCTTTTGAAGAACAAGCAAGCAAACAAAAATGTAATGCTTTTTTAATGTATTTGTCATTTGGATACTCATTAGCAAACTATATTCACTCTGGCACTCACCCATCAAGCTCATAGCAAATGTTAAGACGAATCACAGTGGCATGTGGAAGGCTGTTTTGTGTCGTGCTTATATCAGAAGGAATATCAGGAAAAATGGGGCAGAGAAGTAAGACAAATCCCACAAGAAAATATCTGACTTTCCTGTTCATCCTGTTCACTTTTTACAGCTTATTCAATTTTGTATATACAAATGAGATTTAAATTATATTATGTATAGACTAGAGCAATAAACATTTATTTTAATTTCTAAAAGGGTAAACCATATTTTCCTGTCTGCATAGCTCTGTATTATCTTAATTTTTTTTTTGCAAATATTGACTAAAGAAAGAATTCTGTCTACTTTCATTCGTCTTCAACATTCTTCTTTTCTGACAGGAACAGAGATAAAAGAATATTAATCATTTAATCTTTTCTTCAAAATCCAGTGCATGATCCAAATCTAGTCTAGGGCTCAGAGCATACATTACCATTTTCTAGCTGTATCTGGAAAATTATCCATTGATTTGTTTGGCAATTTAATTTCTACAAGGTAGCTACAATTACGTGAAGAAAGTCTCTTTTGCAACTGTCAGTATTCTAGATTTGTGTTCTAGTCACAAAAATTATTTGGGCATGTTTTACTTCTTTTTGGAATAAAAACCAATTAAACAGTTATGATCAAGGAGTCACTAATTGTGAAGCAAACTGCATTTTTCTTCCAGTGAAAGAGAGTAGAGCCAATGCTGTATTACAGAGATTGTTGTAGGTTCTTGGTTTCTACTAAAACCATGAAAAGCAGTTGGTGAGCTCTGTGGTTAGCACTTTCTATTCAAAACAAGGGTATAATGGTTGTCTTAATATTTAAACTAATTTTTTCTAATAGGAAAACTATTGAAAAGCTCAGCATGATCCTAACACACTGGGAACCATAAAGTTGCAATATCTTTGAATCATCCATAAGGGAAATACAGTATAGAAAATAAGAGAGAAGCTTAAAAAAAAATCTAAGAAAGACAAGAGACGAGCAGAAGCCTCATGTTCTAAAGCACTCTAATAAGTAGATGAATTCTGTGAAATGTTTGATTCAGGCACTCCAAATTTGAGTGAAAGTGTTGCTATGAATTTTGTAAATGGTTAGAAGTAGACTTTCATCCAAGTGGAAAACAATACTTGCAACATCCAGCACATGGATAAACCTTTAGAAGCAACTGAATGGTTTATTAAATTCCACCAGCCCCTATACTGCTTTCATAACTTGGCTGTCTCCAATTATCACACTCCCCCCCATATTAAACTAGCTACCGTTACAGAACTTTCGTTACCCTAGTGCACATAATGTTGAAATAGCAGTAAGAGAAAGGAGAGATTTTTCTTCTTAGCAAGCTCATCACTACTAGCTGGAAATAAATATTCAATCCATTTTTCTTCCTTAAAAATACTGGCCTTATGCCTAAGATGCCTGTTACTACTTTCATCAATTCTTTTTTTCCTAATCATTGAAGAAATGGAAATGCAAACTGGTTTTGAGTCTTCTGGTTTTGGTGAAGTTGTGTAATTGTTATTGCAATACCTTTTGAAAAACAGCCACCTGTCCTCCCCACACCATAAGGAAACTTCTACCTTATTGGTCTTCCCACAAAAATTAATTAGTAGTTTCCTAACTATACCTGAGTGTCACACTTCAAATAAATTCTGTAGAATTCTACATTCCAAAGGCTTTATTTTCTAGTGTGTGTGTTTTATGGATACACTGAATTTTTGGTGTTATGAGATCTGTTGGATGTGAGAAAATTTCACAGGTTAGAACAGCATCAAAGCAGAGAACACTGTCTAAGGTAGGAACTATAAATTAAAGGGTCAAATGATACTGTAGTTGGCCTATGGGTCAGTCTCTAACAGGAGGAAGTATTTCTTTTAAGATCACATTTAAAGCAGCTTGGTGAAGACTAAAAAGATCAGGTTTGTATTTTTAAATGTTATTAGAGATAGGTAGCCTCTTATTAGAACATATGCTTACTACTAAAAAAATCCAAAACTCTAAAATAATATTAAACAACAACAAAAAACCCCAACAAAACCCTTTACACTGCACTAAAGAATCTAGATATGCACACTAGAAAGCTTAAAAATCCCCAATATTATAAAGTGTAGAATGCCATAGATAGTATTCTCAGTCTAGTGTCCTTCTCATCAGCTCTTCTTTTCATAGCTTTCCCCTCTAGTGTTTTAGGTAGAGCACCATGCATGTAGTGTTTATGAACAACAGTAATTACTAATTGTAAATTAAAGAAGACACTTCTCCAGTATGTTTACTCTTTGGCCAAAGCTCAGAACATCTCAAAAATGATGTTACAAAGCCATGTCCTACCCTAGAGGTTGTGTAATATTATCCATCTGTGCAAACCTATAACAAGGTTTCAGAGTCAGGAGACTACAGAGACTGAATCAAATTTCTGTGCACTCTCCCTGGGGTCAGTGACAAATCAACAGCTGCTTGTTTCCATCAATAATAGTCCATCTGCTGTTGCTGGAAAAAAAGGACAAGTTTGAATTCTTGTGATTCAGCTCAGGCGAGAGAGTGGGGTGAGTGACTGGCTTTACAGATTTTAGACCAGGTGTGTTGTTGTTGGCTAGGCAGGATGGATAGTGCTGATGCTTAATTACTGTGTACTTGGCATAAGTCACGGATCACATAGTAAAAAGAGGAAGAAGGATTTACAAGGTAAGTCATTCTGTTTAAGGTGATCTATATAATATAGCAAAATTTTCTTGAGATTAGAAAGTTTTTAATACAGGCTAGATTTGTGCTTCCTTGTGAAACCTGTCTTTTAACTACTGCAACACCTGATTTTTATATGATTTTCTGCAATGTGGTTGTATTTCTAGAAGGTCAGAAAGTCACCAGTCAAGGTAAAGATTAATGCAGTAAAAACTTCCTCTGGTGATGATAATGAGATTCATTGGTATCTCCTGTTTCTTCTTTGGGGAGTGAAAGAGTGGGAGCTTTCAGAAACCCAGTTATAGTCCTCTGATTCTCAAGGGCTACCTCCAGTTTTAATAATTTATAACTATGTAAAGAGTAACCTGTCAGAGGCAAAGTGCTTTCCTTTCCATGCTTTTCCCTGTCCTTTGAACACCTGCCTGCTGAGAGCTGTCAGAAGGGATGCTTGTGCCCTGAGACTCTCCTGTAACAGTGATCTTCCTGCACAGAGAGGCCAGAGTGAATCTAGTAACACTAAAATGCTCCAACAAAGCAAAGAATATTATAGAGAGCCTTCTACTGATATTTATCATAACTCAGGGAACTCGGACACATTAAAAAAAGTATGTATACCGTGCATTGCTTAAATATGCTATTAGGGCATTAGAAGTTCGAATGCATCTCTTAAATTCACAGCCAGTGTAGTTACTGAGCTGTTGTATCTGTGGATTTGCAATAGGCTTTGCCCCATAATAACAGCATCCATAACTTGCTTTAACTTCGAAATGATCTTACAAATACGTGATTTCTCACAGGCTGTGTTTTGGCAGCCTTTTCTCAAGGTGACAGAGGCACAGATAACAGAAGCAGCGCTCCCATCTGAAAGAAATGTTTTTATCTCACCATACAAAGGTGGAAGAACTCACTGTTACTTAGCTGCTATGTGAACACTTAGGAGCAACAAAAAAATCTGAAAAGCTGCATAAATTTTGAATCTGTATACCCTTATGTGGCATGTACAGATGTGGTGTAATCTGCATTTCCAGCTTGTTTCTTTCACTTTATTAATATCAAAGCTCATCCAAGTTCCTGTGTCCGTATGAGTATCCTTTGCATATTAAAGATGTTCCCTTCTTCCTATCCATTTGAGAAACCTCATGCCCAATATGATGGATAGGAAAGCAATTCATTGCAGAATTAATAATCTGCGCTTATCTTAAAGTTTAACCTTCCACATCCTTTAAAACATAGCTGTATCTCAAAGTCAGTTGAATACCCATCTTTTTCTTTCACATTCAGAACAAAAGCTAAAAAATCAAATGAGCAAACTCAGTAATAGACAGCCTTCCATCTTTTCCCTTGACGCAACAGCCCCCCTCACAAGTGGAAAGACCAACTAGAAGGTGAGCTGGAACCTGGAAATCAGGCGTTTTCTCAGCCACATGTACAGAGCCTTCAAAGGCAGCCTAAAATTCAGTCCCTAATACCTGGGTTATATCTGAGCATGGTCAGCAATGTGCCACTTGAGGCAGCTGTGTGCTCTTGCAGTGATGAGGCCTAACTACAAACCAGACTGCATTATCAAATCATTTGCAGTCATTCAAGTAAAGTGAAGATTTCCATAACATTGGCACTTTTGAGACTTCATCTGGAGAAATATGTACAGTTTGGATCTCCCAATACATGAAAGTCATTGACATGGTAGAGCAAGTCCAGAGAACGGCCACCTGTGATAAAGAGGATGGAGCATATGAGGCATATGGAGAGGCTGATAGCCAGAAAGGTGGAACCAGGCTCCTCTGAAAGGTGAAAAAAACAAAAAAACCAAACAAACCCATGAGTTATAATGGTTGATATTCCAGTTAAATATTGGGGAAAAGTTTTTTTCATCCTTTCCAAGTAAGCGTCATCAAATACTGCTCAGGTTCCCCAAGGAGGCCTGGGAATAGTTCTCTGGATGTATTAAAAACTCAACTGCATAGTACCCTCAGTAACCTAATCTAAATTCAAAGTAAGGTCTAACTTTAAAAGTGACCCTGCTTTGAGGGAGGGAGTTAAACCAGATGACCTCCATAGGTCCTTTCAAATCTGAGTTATTCTATGATTCTGATACAAAACTGCATGCTTCCCAGCTTTATAATCTTTCTCTACCAGCACCCTCAAATCTTTCTTCTCTGTAGATTTATGAAACATCTTTGTTTTCTACCGCAATAACTCATAGCAAGTTTTGCATCTTACCTCTCAAAAAATATCCCCAATTTACTTTCTTTACTGCCTACTGATTTATTAAAATATATACAAAATTGAAATTCTCAGTCATCTTTGCTTGTCAATGAAAATGTCTACAAGCTATATTCAATTTGTTTCCAGAAAAGCTCTTTGATTCCAGACAAGTCAGCTATCTAGGCTGCCTTTTTGACCTAATTATATGCTCTATAATCCAGAGCGCATCTATTTCTAAAGCACACTTGATGTGATATGGATTTTTTATCTGCTCCACATACAGAACAGTGGGGAATCGATGTGCACACAACTTATTCATCTTCTAATAGCTGATAATAATAAATAAATAAATAAAAGTCAAAGTACTGACTCTATATTCATATTTACTGTCCAAAATGTGGTCTGTGCAGTGTGGAAGAGCAATAGAAGTGGATTAAAAGTTGTCTCTGAATTTTTAAGGCAAATCATATACTAATATAGATTATTTAAGTATTCTCAAAGTAGAGCTGTGAAAATTTACAGCAGCTACAAACCTATCCCTTGCAAGTCTTAATTTTCCTCATTTAAGTTAGATTTTGAATCAAAACATTGTAATAATGTCCTTTAGAGCTCAGGCAAAGCTCACTGACGTCAAGGAAAATGTTCCCAACAGAGTCAAGGGGCTTTTGATCAGACTATTACATTTGAGTTACTTGCATTGTAATTGTTACTGTAGTTATGTCAAAATGACTTTATTTATCTGGGGAAAAAAAAAAAATAAATCCAGAGCTCTGGGGTATTTTAATATATATTAATGAAAGAAGCTAATGTTAAGATTGATTCAAATGCCTTTGCATTCTAAAGGATGAAATGTCGTTACTCAAGCTTTGATGGTTTCTGGAAATAATTTTTATGGAAGATACCTCTTTTTCTGCTTTTGGTTACATTATGCCGATCTCTCTTTTTTTCTCTCTCTCTGCCTCCACTTTATGGTTTACACATACACACATACAGACTCCTTAAAGTCTAGTTTCTTCAATGAAGTTCTAATGGACATATCTTTTGGCAGCAGTGTTTATCAGAAAAGTGACATACTGGTATCTGAGAAGCAGTTCAAGTGTCTCTCTGCAAACAGTGTCTCAGAGAGGGGGAAAAAAATCTGTTAAGCAGACAAAACATCATGTTTTGTATATGGATAACGGAAGAAACACACCATTAAAAATCTGTACCTCCCATCTTCTGCTGCAGTGAATAGGTCTAAAAGACTATCTCATTCTTTTGTCTTTTTAATCAAAGAGTCAAAGTTCACCATCTTCCCAGGTAGCCATACGGGAAGAAATGATAGGATTGGAGAAGAGGGAGTATTTCAGTTTTTTGGGTTTTTTTCAAGACCAATTACACTTTTGATCACAATATTTTAAAATGTTAAGTAATATAACTGCCACATGAAATTTGCATATGATGCCACATAGTAGCTTCTCAAGCAAATTCTTATTTTTCAGTGTAACATAAACGTTTGACACTAATTTCACATTAAACAGCTGAGTCATGAAAGAATTGGAATTTGTGCTCAATTGGTGCTCTGCTGATGTGTAACTCTTAAGAAATGATAGGCACATAAAACAGCATGAAGGGAAACCTGACATTGATTTAAAAAAATTTTTTGCTACCTAGTTCTGTATCATTATTCATATTATTAGCAAATTTTACATAACTGAAGGCTTTTTTTTTTAAACTTCAGAAGACAGCTATTGAATGCCCATCTCTGTTAGAAGAAATCTCACACGGAATCAGCAATTGTGTCCTCTACAATGGCTTTAGGTATTAGAAAGTTTTCAACTTTTTTTTTCTAAAAAAGACCTCTTTAAACATAATGAAAAAAGAACATCTGAAGGATTTTAATTTCAGTGGGAGTCTTCCCAAGGTGTAATGTCTGCACCATTGGGGTGGCAGTTTATTAGCCCCTGATGTAGAACTGTGAAAGAAGTCTCTTGGCTGCCAGACTTCTTGCAGCTAGTAAGATTTCACTGCAATAGATAATAGGTATCTTCTTTTTTGTTATTATTTTTGGCCATTTATGTTGTCCGTATTTCTGTAGCATTTCATTACAGTCTTGAATAATGGTATAGTTTGTAATAGACAGCTTGTGTAAGAGATATAATGCTATTTTCTTATATGTTTTTTGACTCCTTGTTCTAATATTGCTATGTATTCAAATTATCAAATTAATTAAATTAATAAGCAAAAGTATTAACTCAGAATGTCTGGGATAAAGAAGGAAGTAGTAGCTTTTACTGTTTTTTAAAATTTACTTCATTAAATCCTTTAAGTTAGCACACAGGTTCTTCAGGTATGATTCCAGGTAGATTTTCTTAATGGAGAATCTTGTACGGATCCAGTCTGTTGTCAGCATTCAGTACTGCCAGTGGAAGAAGAGGTTCATTTTAATTGACTCTGTCATTTTGCTAGTAGAGTTCAGATATCCTGAGTTTGTAAGGATTAAGCTGTATTTTTTCTGGTTTTGTTTTTTTTTTTCTTCAGATTAGGACATCTTAAGACAGATCCCCTTTAAAGGGCTTTAAACTTAGTTTTCTCTGCTAGAAGGACAACGAAGATGGGAAGAATATGCTGAGTGACTAGTGTTACAATGGATAATATTTTAGGTTTGAAAGTGAGCAAATAAGACAAAACCCTGTTTTCCAGTTGTGCCAAAGTCTGCCTGGTGCAGGAGCACAGCAACCAACAGTTACAGGCCTGATTTGTACACATTGATCCAGAGAAAGATTTGAATCTGCCTATTGAAACTAATGCCAGCTGTCAGCAGCACCCCTGGGACAAATATGCCAGATGGAGGTTGCCAGAACAGTATAACCATGTCCCTTCCCTGCCAATATGTTCCTTTACACCAGTGGGACTTGGGGAAAGCACTTGAGCTAACTATGTCACAGGGGAACTCCTCGGCTGGGGCTTTCCTCTTCCTTTGTCCAGAAGATGTAATGAAAAAAAACAAAAACAGAAAAAAGGATAAAAAAAAAGGTAGTGACTGTATCTCTGCATCTTCCTGACCAATGTGACCATGATTATGATCACCATCACAACTATGGTGCAATAATACAGAAAATAGTATGCAGCAAAAGCTGCAACTAAGTTTTTCCTTTGTTCTCTTCCTGACAATATTTTCCTTATCAGTTAATTTAGTTTTTCAGTGTGTTTTCTCTATGTTGTTTGTTTTGCCAATGAATAAGATTCCATTATGATCTCAGTACCATAGCCTGTGATTTGATTGCTGTTTAAATCCTTTCTTGTGATTTTCTCAGGACTTAGTTTTCTGAACTCCAAAATGCTTGCACTTGAATTGCACTTGATTTCCAACTCATCAGGCAGTGAAATGGATAAATTCACTGCTAAATATGACCATTCCCTACTACTTTTCACTTGCATGTACTACATTCTCCCTTATAAAGGTAGTGGAGCTCTTGTGCTGGCTGAAGAGATAGGGACATTGAGCTCTCTTTATCCTTAACCAGTGGTGGGGTAGGACTATACTGGTGGTCATTTGGTCTGATTTAATAGAGTCAGCTGTTAACATAGCCAGACCTAAATCAGTGGTTAAAAATGCTTTGTACAAGCTCTGTTCTACTGTGCCCTTCTGGGACCTTGGCTTTCTGCATTTCTAGAAGGGTTTTTCTAGGTTTGCAGCTATTTAGAAAGCACAGATGTTGTTTCTTCTTGTCCCTGTCATGGGCGTATGCAAAGTGGCAAACTGACGGTGAGTTATTATGCTAAAAAATTCTGCTGTGTGCTTCTCAGGTGCACATCGCAAAACGAATAATCTTGTACAGATTTTCCTGTTTGTTAACAGAAGCAAAATGGGACTCTGATATTCAGGTATATAAAAGTGGTTTTTTCTTCCTTTCTTTCCTTCATTACATGCAGTGAGAAAGAAGGATAGCTGCAATTCTTTACAGCTATCAGGAAAGACATGTTATGTTATCCTGACAGTAAGTCAATAATTTAATCTCAATACATTTGCTTTTGAATAGGGAAGTTATCTGGCTTGCAAGTTAACTGTACCATGGGTGAGGTGATGCTCTGTATGGTAATGCTTCCAAAGTGAGTTGCCACTTCCACATCACTTAGGATATCTGTGGTCTGAAGTCAATACTCTGTTGTTAAGTTTTTCCTTTCTCACTTACGTTTTAATTATATATCCTTTCAATTACATATGCTCTGTGTTATCCATGTTTTTGCATTGACTGGGGCCGTCCATTGTCCTAGAAGGTCAGGAGCTGACTATAACAAGTCTATGCATGTGTACTGAAAGTGGTAATAGGCTTCTGATAGATATGTTCTGGCAGCAGGTTAGAACAGCATAAATTTCCAGTGAGTCTGTCCAGCACAAACATTTCCCTCCTGAAACTGCCTTCACCCCATGTTGCTGCAAGGAGGATTAGAAACCCGTTACACTATTTATGATGAAAACAAAGCTGGGAGCTACTGGCTTAGAGTGGTACATAGGCAAAACTGAAAAACTTCTTGGGGACCCACAGCTTCCAACTGGCCAACTGGATGGTCATAGATGGTACATATGTATAATTACTTATTCCTATGCTTTTTCATACTGGTATGAAAGACTCTTGAAGTTCTACAGTCTCAAGCCCAGCTGCTGTTTCAAGGCAAGAGGCTGCACAGCAAACTCGGTCCTTGCTGCAGGCTGCTTTTAACTGATTAGTCATTACTGCAAGCAGTATTCAGTTGCACAGCCAGTGTCTCTCACCCTATCACAGTGAATTTTCCTTCATTCCTGTAAAGAAAAATAAGCAATCTCAATGTCAAATAATAAAGTGTATTGTAGTGACTTCAGATTTTGCACACCGTTTTGATTTTTTCCTCCCTGCTGTCCTCCTCCCTAAGCCACTGGTAAACTATCTGGACTGTCTGACTCTCTGCAGGCTATTTGCTATTGCTTCACTTTTTATTTTTAAAAATGTGCAAACTTCCATCTGTTTCTTGAATACAATCCTTCTGACATCTATGTATGCATGAGCTTTTTGTGCTGAAGAGGCAGGTTTCTCAGGACTGTGTGATTTTATGTAAATGCATTTTGACATTTGTTTTCTTCATCCACATACTCATCCTACCTGCATATTGTGTTTTAGGTGCCACTCAGAGGGGCACTAAACTTCTATAGTGTTTGTAATGCAATTGGGCAGCAATGTTAAGTACAAGTGAAGGCAGAGCTGATCAACAGTAAAATCTCAGGTTTCTGTTTTTAGCCAGGGTGTATGTGCTTGTACTCCACAGCAGATGTTTCTGCCTTTGAGGCAGTTTCAATGCTGAGCTATTTTAAAGACAGATTATTCTACATGAACAAGTAAATTCATAATTAATTCTGTTTTCAACTTTTCAAGACTATTTTTTTTTGCCACTGAGGGAAAAACGTGTTACTGCCTAAAATGTAAGCTCTGAGAGTTTATATAATTCTTGTTTCATCAGATGGTGTTTCAGTGGCAAAGGATAATGTGTTCTGACCAGAGATGGTTTTGATTCAAACCTAACACTGAGAGGTAAGATGTGAGTCAGATAACTAAAGGCTGTCTTTATATAACTGAAGAGGTACATGTCAACCAGATGCCATCAGAGCACATTGCCTAAAAATTCTCTCTCTTTCTGAGACAAGTGATGTTGGCAGCACTTTCTTCTCCCCTGTTTGCCCATATAAAATTTTTTTATTAATAAAGCCCCCCTTAGTTTGGAGACCCTGACTATGCAGCTGCTTCTCAGAACTGTCTGCCAAATTTGCTGCAGTTTCAGGGTACTCTCTTTAGGGTAAGTGAGGCCACTTTGCTGAGCAGAAATAAGCAATGTTGGCAGCTCTCTGCATGCACTTGTACATTTTCTGGAAGAATATTTTTATGGCTTCTTGTGATGTGAAAAATAGGAGCTCCTGTGGTGACTTATGATAGCACTTCCCTGTTCTGGCCTCCTGGAATGAAGCTGGGGGAAACTGTGGAACAACAAACAGTGTTATCAGTGATTTAGCATGTGTCCTCACAGCAAAATGGGAGATATGCTGGTCCAAATGAAACTCTCTGGATTTTAGGCAGTCCTATTTAGTCATCCAGATAGCACAGGCTTTAACAGTAGCAGATTGGGATTAAGTGTTCTAGATAGACACAAATGGAAGGAAAAAGGTACGTGTGAAAGTGTAGAGCTGCCTTTTCATAAAAAACTACAGAGATGCATCAACCTCAGTTGAGCTGAGATTTCTATAGTTCTGTGCAGGATTGTATCCCAGGGGCTGTACAGCTGCACTGAGTGGCACCGAGAGATGTAGGCATGCCCTCAGCATCCTGCCACACTGACTCAACTACGTCTCTGTTCCAGAGTTGTAGGCCTGTCTTAGTTCAGGTACCTGAGTGGAGTGGCACAACACTACACAAATATAACTTTGATGTGAGACACTCCGTTCACATCCTTACAACTCTTGCTGCTTTGACTTCGCCTTTTTCTTTACCTCTTCAATAGCTGAGGTTTTGTGTATGCTTTTTTTAATGCAGTTATTAAAGTGAAGTGAATATGTTGTTTTCCTTCCAAGGGTTGTTAGTGTCCAGATTATAATATTTTGGAACAATTATTATATTGTAAAATATCAGAAAGCATTTAATCTGTAGAATATGATCTTGTGGATTAAAGCACATCTCTGAATGGGGCAAAGTTTTGGGTCTTGGAATAGCTTCTTCTTTTGCTATATCAACAGAAGCTACTGGTGATATACGGTTTTAGCAATAAGCCCTTAGGGAAGAAAGGAAAAATCACTAATGCAGGCAGCCAGAGCAGTTGTTCTGTATGGCCTTATGAACTTAAATTTCTTTCTTCTTCCTCTGGTGTCTATATTTACAATGTATGTATTATTGACAATTTGTGGTTTGGAGCTCAAATGCAGCTTCAGACAATACAGCAACATTATCTGATCATCTCTTTTGTTAAAGTGCAAAAGCATCTGTTGTTAATGTTGTTTTTAATCTTTTTATAGTTTTCCAAAACTTCTATATTCTACAAAGATCAAGGGGGAGAAATTTTGGAGTTTCTAGTTCTAATCCTTTTTTATGTGGATCACAGAGTCTTTTTCAAATAGATAGATCGTTATCTTTCATAAATACTAAGGCAACATTGGTCCTAATAGTCAAATAAAAATTATATCAACTAATTTAAGACCCAGTGTTGGACTTTTGCTGCCACTATTTCCCTCCTGAGTTCAATTCCTCTTGTAGAATAGAAGTTAGCAAGTGAGGGGAAGATGGGGATGGTGGAATAAAAAAGCAGGAGTGTTTTTGGAAAACAAAAACTGTGTGTCACTTGGCTAAAAAGCAGAAAGAGACAAAAATATTTTTTAAAATGTAAATGGAAAAGAACAAACTTGTAAATGCTGTGTTCACATAACCCCAAGTCAATGAATGACTCAGTGTCAAAGACTTTAGAAGCCAATGTCTCAGACACAGGCTAATTCCTGGAGGCAGCTATTCATCCAAAAGGAACTTGTAGATCAAAATGAATGGGGTTTAGTCCTCAACAGGAAAGAAGAAAAGACAAAAATCGTGTGGAAAGCAGATTTCTTCTCTTTTCCTGTCCACTTAAGAAAAAGCTTTTGCTTTGAATTGCCTTTATTAATTTTGTATTGAATTAGGCGTACTGTCAAACTTCTTGTCCAGTTTGCTCAAAACAGTATTTGGCCAAGTTGACAGCTATTACAAAAGCCTTTACTTGAGCCCAAGTCATCTTTTCATTGCTGCTGAAGTGCCTCAAAGAATATGAAACAAAACTGAATAGGTTGTATTTCATAACTATTAATGAGCCTTCTTTCTAGGTATATAAACTGTCAAAAATGGTAAGACATTATAAAAAAATCTCTTGCCTGTTTAATATTTCTTAACATTGCCAGATCCCATCAGTTTTTGACAATCATTCATATTATGTCAGTTTTAATGCTGTTGAACGTGGTACAGGATTTCCCTTGGCTTTAACCTACTTTTACTATTTATGTGAGTAACTCTTCTTTAATATGAATGAAAGATACTATTTCCTTATACACTTAGTAGCTTTTTTTCAGACGCTATATTGTAACATTGTTTCACTTTATTCTTGACTTACTCGTTAGTTACTTTTGAACAATTTGAATTCATTAATATGTAGTTGAGTTGTGTTTTAGATAAGTTGAATCTAAATTAGCTTGCGCAAAAGACAAACCAAATCTCAATTCCAGAAAGTCCTCAAGAAATGTCCTTATTTTTCAGTCCTCAAGTCCTACTTGAGTCCTGTTCACTCCAGTTCAGTTGCCTGGTTTACACCAGATTTCAGCTCAAGTTTGGCAAAGCATATAAGCATGTGCTTAAGCTTTGCTATTCAAAAATCACTATGCAAAAGTAAGTCAAAACAAGCCAACAACATTTACACTAGTTTTTATTTGCCTTCTGGTTTTATAGATTGAGATAATAATTTAAATTTTAGCACAGCTATTGAGGCCAGCAATATGCTTAACAATTATAACTCAACAGTTAAGTAAAAATAACTCCTAGAAGCTAGTTCTTTAAGAAAAGCACACCAGGAGACTCACAAAAAGTTATGGGCACTCTCAACATTGAGTTGTCTCAAACAAACTACTTAATGCTGATTTATGGATTACATCTAATAGGAAAATGAGTAAGCAACTGTTTTAACAGACTACCTCTGCCAGACTAGCTTTTTCCCCAGGCTTCTCTTAGGCTGGATATGAATCAGCTCTGGTCCAGAAACTACATAACTATGTCTGTGTGTTACTAATTTGCTCTGCTGTGTCTCACTTACTGTCTTCCTGGTTTGGGAGGCTGGTGGGTCAGCCCACTCCCTAAAATGCCATAACCAAAGCCTTTTGTGTTTTGTATACTTGATCTGAAACCTTTTGTATTTCACATTTCTTTCTTATTATTTTAAAGATGTTCTGTTTCTCATTAAAATCCGTACTCTGTGCTGCAGTTGGTATTTTTGCAGCAGTGCCTGCTTTGAATTGGCTTCATTTTTGTTAGACAATGGGTAACAAATTGCTATGCTGAGGAGTCTCACTAACAGTTAATGTTTTATAAACACATGGCCATTATATATTGCAGTATGCTACTTTAAAAATAGCTCTTTTCATATCATTCTTATGGTACAAAAGAAGAGAATAAAAGGTAATTATGTGATGCTTCACAAATCTGTATTTTAAAGTGATTAAAATTTGGGATGATATTTTCCATTGTGAATCTTCTTAGTAATGACGATCAATAATGAAAATACACAAAGAAATAGAATTAAGTATTCCATATTCTTTTGCATATCCTGTTTTTCCAATTTCTAAATAATAGCTTAGTTTTTCAATAACCTTTTTTTGTATTTATTTCTCCTTCATATTGCAGTTAATTATTTTTATAGTGATTAAAGAAGCTCAGGAATCTTGATTTACAAGTGCTAAACTATAAAGTTTACTTCTCACGGTTCTGATTCTTCTATGATTGCAGTCTGTTAATGTTACCAAAGACTTAAAAGTGCTTGTGAGGCTGAGACTTACTTTCAAACAGGATGGAAGCTGTGGGAAACATTGGAAAGACTAAGCATGGACAATTAAGTTATTCTACCAGCATAGGCTATAATCCTATTGCTACTGTGTATTGGTTACAGTCTCCAGGACTGTGCACATAAGTATTTAAAAGTCAGATGTAAGAAAAGGACTTCTGTCAGCTCCCTCCATCTCAGCCCTGCCTGAGGGTGAGATTTGTTTGACCTAACTCCGACTGTCAGAAAATTAGGTCTCTAAAAGGTATCAGTCACCTGTTGTGGCACAAAGGAGACAGTTCACATGTACAGAGATTTATCAGCAGTGTCCATAGCTGGTGGCATATATTGATGGCCAATATAGCTTTGGGAGAAAGATAAAAACAGAAGAGGAGAAAGACAAAATGGAAAACTCTCCCTGGTGGCCATCAAACGAGAGAAGTGAAAAGGTCCACGCTGAGCCCCACAGGCCCTGCTCCCATCAGCAGCAGGTGGTTTAGCAACACACACACACAAACTTCTGTAGTAACTATATGGATTTCTTCAAGACCTGCTCAAACTGTCAGTTGTTTATGGGCACGATGCTGTTAGTGCTGATGTAAGCACACTTTGGGGGCAGCTGCTGCAAATGGTTAAGCTGTGTGCATGCACTTTATTTGGCCCACTGAATAACCAAAGTATAGGGAAAGGATGGAAGAATAGTGACACTCATTTCCCATAAGAACACACTAAACAACAACTTTGAGGCTTGCTGATGCAAGGATGTAATAATTACAGTGGGAAAATATTGCCATAAGGCTTTGGGAAAACACTGCTGTGGTGACTTCAATGAGAGATTTGAGCTGCGGGTGAAAGGCAGGCTTCAGTTGCAAGTAGAAGGCCCTTGGTGATGGGAAACCCAAAGACACTCTGCAACACTACCTTAGGAAGGGATGGACCATCCCAGGGAGATGCCTGTCTCCACTGGCTATGGAGGGATTTTCATCAAAGTTTGTTGTTTATCCTTTACTTAACGCCGGTTAAATCCTACTTCATATACATACATCTGGCAGCATGGTACTTTTAATGGGAAATTATGTATCTGCCTTCATGAATCCTCATAAGCTATGCTCCTAGTAACGCTGTATTTTTCTTGCTATACTTATAGCTATCTTTAGCTTAGCAGCTTTTAGTAGAATACTGTTATTTATATAAAAATGACATATTCTGTAAGTAATTCACACTCTTCTAAAATGATCTGAGAAAATGGCCTTGCCCACACCCAGCAGTTGCAGCACTTCAACTGTGCTAGGAAGCTGAAAAAGGCCAGTATGCAATAACTGAAAGTTATGGCTAAATATTTCAGCAGCTCATGTTGTTATGTCATCAGTTATGTCTTGCTTATCCAGTCTTATTCCCATAGGGTTTAAAGAACTGCTTAGAGTGGTAGTACTCCAGTCCCATTAGCAGCTGGAGAGGTAAAACAATTCAGTAGAAGGAAACTCTTCTATCACAGAAACAGTTACACAGGCACTATATGTCATGTAGAGCAGGGCTAAGAAAGCTTTGTAGAATGATTTACTGACTACAGCACTGGGTTTTTTATTCTCTTCCCTGCCTTCTACCACCTGCTGTATCCAGTTTTTAAGTTGAATTCTTCCTTTGACAGAGCATCACTCATGCAGATCACTGTCCTGTTAAGGTTATTCTGATATATTCCCTTTATGTGACTTCCTTTTTGAAGATCAGGCCCTTCACCCAAGTCTACAAGGTTGAAGAACTGCCCGCTGTTCTAGCTATGATCTCTAGTTCAGAAGTGAAAGGACTAGCAGGAATAAAACTAGTCCCCCGGCTCTTTAACATACAGTACCTCGAGTATGGTGAACTGGATTATCTGATCCTAGCTCTTGTGCTGCTTATCTCTTCTTCATTGAAGTGGCTACTCTCATCTTTTGGTGGGTGCTACATTAATCTGTAGTTCATACTACCCCATCACAAACACATGGATGCCAACATGCATGCAGTAGCACCCAGGGATGAGGCTCTGATGGTCAGATTGACATAATCAATAAACTACAAATATTTTTATGTGATTTGGTGGCAGCTTCTGTTCCCAGGGAGTATAGATATTCACTGTTTCTATTAACAGTAAGACATATGCTTGATGACCAGCAGTGATCGTGGCTGGTTTATCTGAAAGGTGTAGATAGTATCTTCATCAGTCACGCAGTAGCACTTCTTAAAACATTTTTTGTCAAATAGTTACCAGTTTTGCAGGTATAAGCATTTGACTGAATAATGTTTTTGACAGCTTGACTAAGTTTGAAAGCATCAAGCACCAGCACTTAGATAATGACACTGGCAGTAATGTTTTTACTGCATTAGATGCCAATTAAATTACTGATTTCATAATTATAAATCAGCATGTTACAGTGGATAATTAATGTTGTCACACTCAAGCTGAAATACTTTATATAAGCATAAGCCTTTCCTCTGTTGATTTGTTAATTCAGGAACCAGAAAATATTGCATATCATCTCTTAATATTTGAATACATATGTTTTAGGATTCCTGCTCCTGCCTGCAGACATAGTAGCACGCTGTGCTATATAATGGCTCAATTTAATCAGTGTGGACAGTGTTCACAAGGGATGTAATGATCTGCAGGGAGAGAATTGTTTCTAGGAAATTAAGACTAGATTTGAGAGCAAAAATACCCAAAACATTTTAAAATAGTTGCCAGATACATCATTTTACCAATAAGAAAACCTGTTAGAAGGAAAGGTGGTTGGCAACTCACAGTAGCAGACTTGGTGCAGAACATTTTGTTTGTTAGTGTGGAGTTGCTCTAAATTATAAAAGAGATGGTGGAGAGGTAGCCCTAGAATAAGGTTTTAATCCTATAACAATGAACCATAATGTCCCTAATCTTCTCAGCTAATTGAGCTGAATTGTGGTCAAGCTGATTAATTTTCCATTGATAAGTCACACTAATAAATGTATAGGACTTGGCCATAGAATACAGGGCAAACTATAGATTGAAACACTTTTGTCCATCTTTGAGCAGGAAATGAGGTCTGATTTTTTTCCTCAGAAATAAAAATGCAATGATAGTTGACCATGTATCAGCACAATAATTTTACTTGTTATCACAGATGCTTTCTATTGATTTGGCTAGGAAAAGGGAGGCCAAATCTCAAGGCCATTCCTGTCTTCAGGGAGTTTAAAATCACAGCTGTCCCCACCAGGAAAACACTGTCAGGCTAATGGACGTTCTCTGAGAAAGCATCTTCCAGCTCTCTCTTGTTACTGGGTCACACTGAAACCAGGAATGTAAAAGTGGCAGGGTTAGAAGAAGTACAAAACCCCCATTTTTGGTTTAAAATTGGAGACCTTCTTGCTATTAGCTAGATATGGGGTTTCAGCCTCTGCTCTCAGAACTCTTTATGCCTCTGTTATTCAATATTGTTGTAGTCAAAATATACCACAGTTACTCTCAGCCTGGTCATAAAAAAGAATGAACCTTACGTGGGCCTATCCAAAGTTGCACATTCTGGTTTTTAAGGGGATTAGGCATGCAGGGGAGCAAAATATGCAAGGGAGAAGTTGCTTCAGGCCATTTGTCTTCATCAGTTACAGCATCTAATGCAGCTACCCTGCAGTACCCCTATTAGTGTTCTTTTACTTTCCCAGCACTTTCATTTCTTTAGTTTTCTTTCTTTACCAAATAAAAAAATTCTGGTCATAAAGTAGAACTGGTTTCCTGACTGCTCAATAGAATCTTGAACTGTCCAAATATTGGGTTTGAAATTGTGGAACCAAGAGACTGCCCAGTGTACTTGGCAGTGGAGAGTGGTATCTGCTGACCCAGTCACTCATGTTTAGGCTAAATAAAATAAATATTTTGTGATGTTATAGATCTAAAAAGATGTGATTTTATCAGTTGATGTCTTTATGATAAAAGTATATGAATTTAAAGAGGTAAAAAGTAAAAATAAAATTATTTTAATGTAATTTTTCAGTACTCAAATTGGGAAAGTGTTATATTCTTGCAAAATATCTGTGTTTTCTTTATCAAATATAGTGGAAAGGTAATTGTGATGCTTTTATGAGTAAATAGGAATGATACAATGACTGATCATTCCCAGTTCTCTACATACATGTACCTTCTCTCTTTTTGACATTAATACATCTTTGAAACACTTAGTTGAAAGAATCAGTCCTGGGGATTTTTATGCCATTAATAATTTTGTAGTCCACAACTTTTTAAATTGAAAGCTAAACCTATTTTTGATTATTGAGACAAAAGCAATGCACTCTTTATAAATATGTATACACACTCGAAGTTAATTAGTTCACTGTTCTGGAATTAGCTGACTTGTTTGCCTTGGTGTATCACCAATTAGCAGGAACCCAGGGATACTGTCAGCTGACAGCTGGAAAGAGATCCCAAGCTCTGCAGCATACGGTTTGCTATGTTGTACAAAACCCTGAGCTCATGATATTAATGCTTTAATATTACTTATTAGAATTTTCATCAGCAATCTGTCTGCTACTTTTTAATGACCAAAATATACTGCTAGAACCCTGCAAGGAGCAGTTTTCCTCAAAATCATGCTTATTTTGGTGTTTGAAAAAGCAGCTTTTTGGTTAGTCTTCCTAAAAGGGGCTGGTGAGGAGAAAAAACAAGAAAAATCACAACAGATAAATAGAATGGAGCTGGAGAGGAGGAGAATGAAGGCATTTTACTATCCAGGAAGCTGCATAATTCTGAATGATTTCTAAATAAACACCTTTAGAAGATTATTAAAGGGTTTTATTCATGGGAATATAGCTTTAGAAGAAAAATACTTGCTTTAAGATCTAAATATTTGTTATTACTCGATGGAGTTATACATTTGAGGTCTAAAAGTGGATTCAAATATTTTCTTCAATAAATGGTTGTGAATGGTTGACTTTTTTCTGCCATAGCATATACATGCACAGTTTACTGACATAACAGGTACAATACAGAAAACACAGTTTGCGTCTTTTAAGGTTTGGAATAAATCATAGTTGTTTTCCTAGTCTGTTTATGCTTGAAATGCTGGATAAATAAAACAAAATCACCTAATAAGATCAGAAAGTTAAGCCCCACAAGGGTGAGCAACACTGAAGTTATGTTATTTATTTACCATCCTTAACTTTTATTCTTCTCTAGAGACGAATATATATCCTCTATATATCCTTATATATGTATATATAGAGAGCATGCAATTCTCATTATATTTCATATGTGATCTGTAAGAGCAACACTGACACTGCACACTCCTGAAGTCCCTGCCACAACTGGGAAGGAGTAGCCAGTCAGAACCTTTGACACGGGATGAAGCTGGATTCATAAATATAAGAGCTCTGTGAGAATTACACATAAACAATTCAAGATTAGTATTGATTTATTTTTGCATTATTTACAGTTGCCCTTGAGTCCATGTGCATAGTTTTAATGGAGCTTAGCTGCAATAGGATTCAAGCTAAATATCACATTAGAAGCCCCCCCAGGGAGAAAAGCTTTCTAAGCACAGTAATAATGGAAAACGTGTATCTGTGGAGTGCTAAAGATGACTGTATAACCTCCTGTGTTGGCTGCTACATAGATTAACGCATGACTGTGTGAAGTAATACATGTAGTTAATGGACTAAAATTAAAATTACCATACTTCTTCCTTTGTCTGGAGAATTTTCATCACTGAATTAAAACATCAGGAGAATAATAATAGAAGTGAAAAAACCTTTTTTTTTTTCACAGAGAAATTTAAAAACAAAAGTGTGATGGAATGAATGACCTTGCATATTTCAAATGCTTAAATAGGCTCCCGCTGGCAGTGTGCTGTTGAAGGGGCAGATAACAATCCCACTGTTTTCGTCAGGGATTGCAATCACCATCAGAGAGCTTGTCATGTACTGTCTGTGGGAGCAGCAGCAGAGTGCAGATTTGAAATCAGTGTTATAATCTGTCAAGAAAGAGATTTATCTGCGAGTTAGAGTATTTTGAAACATACACATCCCTCACTTGAGTTTTGGCAGTTTGAGCAGATCCACAAGCAGAACTGCTGCATCAACACTTTCCCCGAAAAGCTACACAAAGGCAGTTACGTAGCATTAGGATAGATGTATCTGTCCTGTGCAAGGAGGAAATGATCAGGTGCATGGTTGCAGCCAGTGCTCCACAGAGGAAGGAGGGTTGTGTGTGTAGCAGCAGTTTAAGGTGGCAACATTGGTGTCAGCCAGTCTTCTTGATGGGGCAGCTGGAGATGTGGTGCTGCCACCTCATTGTATCACGTTTTTCTGGACATGGTTTGCTTTTTCTGTATGTGAGCTGAAAAGATAGCAGTCAGCAGAACAGCCTGACTCCGGGATAATTTTTCTGAGGGACAGTTTTCTTGGCTTTAGGGGGTGGTGTCTGTTGCAGCTCCAGATTCCTGGGGAATCTATAACCCTGAGTGAAAGATACAGCAAAAAGGCAAGTTCATTACTGAACAAGACTATATACAGCACAGGACTTGCTAGCATGGGATTTGTTTGTTTGTTTTTTTTTTTTATAAGCCCTTGTATTTCAGTGCTACAGGGTTTGGGGTTTTTTTTTTGCCTGAGCCAATAGAAATGACTAATAAAATTCAGACAGAAGTTATTAAGTGACAATTTGTGAGAAGAGCTATACTATTGAGATACGCTGCTGCAGGCAAAAGAAAAAAATCCATTAAATTTAAGGGCTCAAGAAAAGGAGCAGTTTATTCTAAATAAACTTCTTCAGTACAAAAATGCATTCTTGTCCATATTAAATATTAACTAACTTCTCATAAAGTTTTTGGCCGTATTAAACATTAACTAACTTCTCATAAGCTTTTATCACGTTTTTTGAGGTTTGAGTGTTCTCTGATCTGCGGATCTTCAGCACTTAGCCTTCAAAGAAGTTGGATGTCATGTCACCCACTATTTGGGTAGCAAGAGCACTGGGACAAAAGTGTGACTGGTGCCTGTGTTCTTGGAGGGAGGTAGAGGAAGGAAAGGGGAGACATGATAGGAAAGATTGTCAAAAGGCTGCCTATTACTTTTAGGTAATAGGTCTCCTCTTCTGTTTGGTTTAATTCTGATCCCAAGTGCCGAAGACCATGCTGAAAATCAGTGAAGGAGAAAAAAGCTACAGACCTTGTGTATGACGGTGATACCCTTGACTTGAAACAATGCATTCACTTTCAGTAGTTTGGAGGACCTGCGGCAGAACACCACATTTGTGCCCAGTCCCCCATTGTACAGTATGGAATATCTCTTTGGTCAGCTGCGGCCAGCTGTCTCAGCTGTGTCCCCTCCCAACTTCTTGTGCACCTCCAGCCTCCTCACTGATGGGGTGGTGTGAGCAGCAGAAAAGGCCTTGACTCTGTGTGAGCACTTCCCAGCAATAACAAAAACATCCTTGAGTTATCAACATGTTTCCAGCATGAATCCAAACTATAGCCTTGTTACGGGGTACTATGAAGAAAATTAACTCTACCCCAGCCAAAACCAGCACAATTGGGATATTTTTTTAATTAGTCTTTGGTGCTCTGAGCTTGAAGCTTGATGAAACAGTTCAGTTCAGGGAGGTGCCTTATTTAGAAAATAGACACTCTGATTTTAGATAATTAACTGTCATCACAGATTTTGTGTTTTTTACACTTATCATATTCCAAACTCCATGGAAATTCTTTGAAGAATTCATCTTAATATATTTTCAGACTGGATTGGAAACCTATAATGTTACCTTTTGTCTTTAAAAGCCATCAGGCTATGATTCCCTTTATGTGAAATTTGTATAAGGTGGTCCAGAACAGGGGAAAGAAGAAGTAGCTATCTGCCAACTAATCTCATGAAGTCTGTATTCACTGCTTAAATGCTTGTTTGTAGAGCTAAACCAGATCATGCAAAAACTCCCAGCAGATCCATGAATAAGAAATACATTTTGGCTTATATATTATTTACTGCTGCAAAGCTTCTGCACTTTTATTGGAAAATAGATCTTAGGTTATTAAAATAAGAGAAATTCAATGATCAGAAATTTTTCACTACTTTCATCGTTCAGTTCTGTCCCATTTGCAAGTGTCATATTAGACAAACCAAACTTGCATATCTGCATGTTTCTAGTAGCTGGTCTTGGAACTGAGGTTTCCCTTGGGACAATGGGGAAGGAATCCTTGGGGTTCTGCATGCAATTACAGGTGCTCCTACTGGATCAGTTGTTCTTCCCTCACCCATGGACTGTATGTACATGCTGCCATGCAGCCCTGTTTCATGCTACCCAGTCTTTTTGGAGCCTCATCTCCTTTTTGAAAATATGAATGTATATAAAACAGTTTGGTATAGCTTGGGAGGTGGCAAAGCAGAAGATTGCATGTGGGTACACAGCGTAGAATTTATCTGATTTATCTGTACAAGTCACATTTCACTTCACTATGGCGAGCTTGTTTTGCTGCATTTCTGGAACCTACCTATTCCACACAGAAGTGTCAGTTTCCTTCCTGAGGAGAAAAGCTGAAATAACTAGCATACTGTTTCCCAAATATTTACCGGCCTTTTGAAGTTATGAAAGCATGTTCAGAGAATGTAATGAAAAGATAGATAAAATGCAAGTGATATTATGGAACTATCACCAAAAAAAAGAGTAGAAACAATTCAGTGAATGCTAATCTTTAAATCCAATCATTCCGGTAACAGTATTGAAAGAAATGCTGGGGTTTTTTTAGCCTTACTATTTTCTCAAAGATTTATTGCAGCCTTAAAGGAAAAGAGAACAATTATTGTTCTTTTGAGGGCACGTACAATAGGACACTAGAATGTAAAAATGAGTTTTCTGTGTTGTGTAATATTATTCTGATAGAGTTAAAAACAGTTCAAAGAAGTTAAATAGTTTGGGGTTTGGTTGCTGTTTTGTTTGGGGTTTTTTTTAAACCTATGACTCACTAAAGCACATCTTACAAAGTCTTGTATTACTTGTTACAGGCCCTTTTTTAGGATGATTCATAGCTGTGACAATTCAGCCTATTGATATCAAAACCACTTTGTGCAAATGCTCTGTGCTCCATTGTTCCACTGACAATATGCAAAACTCTTCTTATATCACTCAGGATGTTCCACTAGTTGAACTTTGAAATTTTGAGTTTCAGTCATCTGTTTAATTGATACATTTTATAAAACAACATGCTAGGACTGTTTTCTGCCATTCGAGGCACCAATAGCATAAAGAATGACAGTGGTTTTTGAGGGTTTAAGTTTAAACCATGTTTTTATTAGCTGTTGTGGAAAACTACAGTTACATTCCTTTTGTGTTTACATTCTGGATATAATGAATATGAATATAATTGTGTAGAAAATAAAGTTATGATTATATGGTTGACTTTTTACATTACAAAATTATAAAAATATTTTAATAACATTACATGTCTGAGTTACTCTCACAGAAAAGTGAAGGGTACGAGTTTCCTTCGGACCTTAAATCAGGCAGTTTGTGGTTTATTTCAGGTCAACCTCTGTAGGTTGCAGCCACTGCAGTAAGCTCTCCAGACGCTATGTGCTGAGCACAGTAGATGATTTAGGCACTTAATAGGAATGAAAGAAAAATAGCTTTGGAATATGTCATCCTTGCATAAAAGGTATTAAATTAGAAAACAATTAGAACCTTTGAAATCTGAAGTTAGCCTGAATTTGTTTATTATCTGGCCTGGCAACCAACATCTCACTCAAATCTCCCCCCCCTCCCTGGCTAGATTTTTATCACTGTCAAATTCAAACAAGAATCTTCTGTGCATTATTCATTAAGAAAGAAAGCATGTGAGCAAATTTGGTATATGTATATTTCCAACTGTTGCTCAGATAGACAAATTAGGGTTTTTTGCATAAATTACTTTCAGAAGTTGCTTTCTTGGATAATAAAAATTTTGCACCTGTGACGCTGCTGAAAGAATTTTTTTAAATTAAAAATACTCTTTGACCTGGCAATGCTGTGGATTCCAGTTCTACCAAGGTGCAAGAGTATGACCAAGGAGAGGAATGTAGTAAAATGCTTTCTTTAAATAAATCCATAGCTGTGACTCCCAGCCCCAGTAGATTCCCAGCTTCTAAACCAAAGTGAATACTTCTGACAAGTGGCAGGCAAGTGCATTGAGTACCTAGGGCTTTGCTCTCTTCAGTGGGGAGCATGCAGAGTGAATTGCTGCAACCTAAGGAGCCCCACTGTACGTAACTTTTGAGTCTTCAATGGGAGATAATGTCAAATAAGTCATCCAACAAGTGCTTTGTTTGGGAAATGGAACCCAGAAAGAAATTTCAGAGATTTGTATCTTTAAAAGGTTTTTTTTCCAATGGAACTTTTGTTTGAAACCATTTTTTCTTCTCTCTTATCAGCTTAGTTTTCCCTGTAAGCATAGAGTTCAAAATTTAACTGGGGAAAAAACAGAAAAGCTTCTTTCCTAATTTCAAGATAATCTTTTAAACAGAAAACCCAGAGGATAACGATATAAATGCTACTCAAAAACTGGGTCACTTGTCACTCTTAAGAAAACTTTTATTCCATTCTTGGAGTATATCAGAAAAAAACCTAGCACTTTGATAGGAGTAAAAAAAAAAACACTGCTAAAATAGCATGATAGATTTTGAATTATTTTTATTTTTCCGATTCTCTGCAGTTTTTCTCTGGAAAACTTTTCTGAGGGATGAGACAAGTGATTTTTTTCTCTACTATTCTTTGTTCCTAAATGCCAATAACTTTATTTGTGTCTGGATTCACAAAACTACATAAGTTGTTTCCTAATTACTGCCATGGATTTTCTAGGCAACTGTGAACTTTTCCAGAACACCTTCTGTTGCCCTCCCTTCATCTCTGTGACAGTGATTATCTCAACCTATAGTAAGCAGAAGCACAGCGGTGAATTTCTTATGCCTTCCTTGCACTTATGCTCTGCCTGGCACAGGGTATAGACACTGAATGTACTTACATGTTAATTCAGCACTTCTGCTCCCCTGGAGAAAAGCTAAATAAAGTTTGAAAGTGGAGGGGAAAAAAAGCATTTCTTTGGTAAGTGAATGCAGCATTTTTTAGGTCAGACCCTCATTAGTGGAAATCAATGTATCATCATTGACTTCCATGGAGCTATGGCAAATTACATCAGCTCAGAGTCTATATACAGTGATGATATTTGCACTTGCTGAGGCTTTGAACAGAGCTGTAAAGCTTTCATATGGAACAGATTTGTTGCACTGGGAGTTCTTAAGACTCTGTTTGGAGTGTTTGGAATTTGCTGGTTTTCGGATTTTCAGTAGTGCTATAAAGTATCATATTACTTGGTCTGCTGTTATTTCCTAATTAGCAATGCTGAGCAGGAATTGTTATGAATGTAAACTGTTCCATCCACCTCTGTTCATTTTGCACGTTTTAAAATCAATCTCTTTGATCACAAATGTGTCCATAGAAATTAATTAAATCACTACAGCTGTTACACCTGGGGTCTTGAACCTGAAAGTTTTTCTATGCAAGTACTCATTTGAGAGGTATCATCCATTTGCATAAATATATTGTAAATAAGATTATTCTTTTGCCTGTCAGCAAAGCTAATTTGAAAAGTTTAAAATTTTGATCCCCAAAATACAGGAAAATGTTTCTCCTAAATTGTTTCTCTTCTTCGACTATCTCTAATTTTGAGGTTATTTGATGGCAAATCATCATTATCCGTGTAAGTCACTAGAGGACTTAGAACTAGTGGGCAAGCTGAGCTTCAGGAAATCATGAGTGGACATTATATGCATGCTGTGACAGCAACAAGCCCAAGGGCACAGGCTTCTTTTCTGGAGAAATAAGGTCTGGGTCCTTTGAACTGTATATCCGACAAGTCTCTGGAGAAGAATATGAAAAAAGGAGTAAGCACTTTCTGGACACGGACCTTCTCAGACAGTGATATAAGAATTATTCTTTCTGTGTACTCCTTAAAGTAGTCATTCTAAATGGAATAAACTTGGTAGATTAAACTCCTTTCTTAGACATCCATCAGTCCCTACCTGCATTAAGACCATATCTGCCGAGGGCAGGCTTACAGGACGTGGCTGAAAACATGTATACAACTAGTCAGTGTCTAATTCAGCTCTGCCTGTTGCCTCTCCTATTGCCTTTATCTTGATGCTTCAAGAAGACTAGAGGCAGAAGTGGAAGATTAGCTGAATGTCATCAGTGTCACTTTAGCCTGAGTGAAGGAAAGCATAAGAACCAGAGCTGACACTAGTATTTCAGTAGGCCCACACAACTATTTCCTTTTTCTGGCATCCAGCTGCCTCTGACATCCATTGCTGTCTCTGCTGCTACATGAGTAACAGAGTGGGCCTTAAAATCTGGGGAATGGCCTTTGATTATCTTTCTCGGTCACACACTATGACAGATCAACCCAAACTGCCAGTAATCCATAGCTGATGTATAATCCAAAATTAACTTAAGGGGGAATTGTAAGAAAACAAGAGAGCTCTCTCTCCATAAGCACCAGCTTTGTAAATATAGTGCTTTGCTGATGGGTATTTTGCTTAGTGTTTTTTTCAGTATTGCCAGTGCTGTTGATTTGATTGTAAGCACAATGAAATTTTGTGGTCTTTTGTACAGTCCAGAGTCAAATGAGCACTTAGGAACCTTAGTTTTCATTGAAGAATGAATTAAAATAGACCTTATGTTGTAGGAAAAAGAAAACCTAAAAAGCATGCCTTGATTGAACAGGGAAGGTTTGGTCACTAGAAAAGGGTAGAAATTAATGCCTCTTTTATCACAAGGGAGGAAAAAAAATCCTCTTTTTTATTGTAATTCAAAGGAGGTTTTTCAGCTGCAGATGTGTTTTGTGCTACAGCAGTGATGAGAACTAAGAAAATTTATATTCTGCATGTCTTTAAAGCTCATGGGTGGAGTAGTACCCATGTGAAGTTAAATCCAATGACTCTTTAAGTTCAGCTTGTTATACTGGATTGAGAGGCTAGCAGAGTCTTCACTTAACTTCTTGCATCCCATTTGCAAGCTCTCTGTGCAAAGTATTAATTCATTATTCATATTAATATAAGTGGAAGTACTTTACTGGGAAAGGCCCAGTTAGGGTTGCCTTTAAGGCTTCTTGGCTCTATCATGTAACTTAGTTTCATATTAATTAGATGTTATGTCTGCAAACTAGATCTGAAAGAGCAAATCTATTGGCTAAGTTTTGTGGCTAAATAAACTTTTTATGCATCTGCAGAAGCTCCACCACTCTTCTGCACAGACTGCTGAAACATTTTCACAAGTGGCATTGTTTCAATATGTTTACAGTTTCTGCTCATTTCCAGTTCTCATGTTGTTCTTACCACACTGGTGCCTGAGCACCCTAAAGATGTACACTTAATTTCCGAAATTGACACACATAAGAAGTAATGTGGTTACTCAGTAATACTAAGTGGCTTTGGGGGAAAAAAAAAAAAAAAAAGTTTTTCAGATAGTGCTGATCTTGATATGTTTAACAGAACTAAAGAGGAAGATACTCACCAAAGTGAAAAGAAAGTCTTTTCAAGCATTCATATTGTCTCAGTGAAACAGCTTCTGTCACTCACTTGCCTATCCTTGACAATCTTCATTTATCATATACCTCTTTTTCAGTTGTTCTCCCCAGTTTTCCTTTCAGTTTCAGCTGATGAAACATCACAAGCCAAAGACGGTAACTCTTGGTGGTCTGTTCTAGAGGATCTGCTGCTTTTTACCAGAGCGGTAAACGTATGTGTGTAGAAATAACATGGGAAGTGGGAAGAGCTTAAACTGACCTTGTTCTCATTTAAATTGCTTTCTCAATTTTTAATGAAAGCTATTCCCCTTTTTTTGAAGAAAGAGTATTTATTTTCCAGAACTGTCTAGTTCTTAAGAAGCATTGGATAAAGATTATGTAAATGTATGTACATGTAAAACTCAACATCAGCGTTAACTCGGTATTTTGCTAGATTGATACTGTGTTCTGATTCTTTCAGGTAACCAGAAAAAGCAGCCGATCACCTTAGAGCAGAATGTAATTCTTTTTTTTTTTCTTCTTTTTTTTTTTTTTTTCCCATGAGATAGGATGGTATATTGAAGCTGTCTGAGTAACGTGGGGCTTTTTTTGTAGTCTTAAGTAAAGTAAATATGACCATGGGGAGGAACTATCTTATCCCAATAGGCCTGATGCTGATCTCTTTCATGCCAAAGTAAATCAAGAATAATTTTACCAATGTCACTGCAGCCACATCAGTAAAACTCTAGTGGGACTATGGAATATGGCACTGTATCTCTGTAAAGAATAATGAAAGATTGCAGTGGGAATTGTTGTGCCTGTGTATCTCTGCAGGAAATCAGTGGAATTTGGTATTTTAGAGGGTTGAATAAAAGAAACTATATGTTTTAATTAATCAGGGCTGAGGTAATTAATCAGACATGTGACAGGAGAACACTGTGAAACTTCTGGAAGGAAGGTATGTCATCCAGAGGGACCTTGACAGGCTGGAGAGGTGGGCCCATGCCAAGCTCATGAAGTTCAACAAGACCAAATGCAAAGTCCTGCATCTCGGTCAGGGCAATCCTAAGCACTGATATAGGCTGGGCGGTAACTGGCTTGAGAGCAGCCCTGAAGAAAAGGACTTGAGGGTACTGGTGGATGAGAAGCTCAGCATGAGCCATCAGTGTACACTTGCAGCCCAGAAAGCCAATCGTCTCCTGGGCTGCATCAAGAGAAGCATGGCCAGCAGGTCAAGGCAGGTGATTCTTCCCCTCTATTCCACTCTCATGAGACCCCATCTGGAGTACTGCATCCAGTTCTGGAGCCCGTATTACAAGAAAGATATGAACNGAGGGACTTTTTAGGATGTCGGGTAGTGGTAGGACTAGGGGGAATGGATCAAAACTAGAGGTGGGTAGATTCAGATCAGACGTTAGGAAGAAGTTCTTCACCATGAGGCTAGTGAGACACTGGAACAGGTTGCCCAGAGAGGTGGTAAAAGCCCCATCCCTGGAAGTTTTTAAGGCCAGGCTGGATGGGGCTCTGAGCAACCTGATCTAGTGGGAGGTGTCCCTGCCCATGGCAGGGGTGTTGGAACTAGATGATCTTTAAGGTCCCTTCCAACCCTAATAATTCTATGATTCTATGATTCAACCATGTCACACTGTGAAACTTCAACCATGTCATCTGAGACTGAATACCTCTGCTCTGGAAAGGAAAAATGCTTTTCAAACCTGCTGTTAATATGATACTGGTTGGCAGCATTTGGGCGGGATGGGAACTGACATAAAAGCAAATTGGCAACAAAGACTGCTGCTCTGTCTCAAATGCAGCTGTTACGTGGTGCAGAGCAATTATTTCTGTGCATGTTTGTGAAGGAAACCAGGAAACCACAAGATAATTTTGTTAGCACAGGCAACTTTGTTGTGTTCTTCATGGCTGACAGTGTCTGCTCAAAGTGCAGAACTGATTTCTGAAAAAGTGGCCATTTAGACTGTTTAAACAACAGTCTGGGTAGTAATGGGCTGCTTTTATGGGCTGTATGGTGCATCCATGCCCACAGCACTGCCTCATGCACCTGGCAGATGTCCCTTGGCATGTCTGTGGAAAACTCCAGTTCCCCCAGCAGCTGTGGGTATTGCATGCAGCTGCTGCAGCAGCCAGGAGAGAGGAGAGGTCAGTAGGCAAGGTACAGAGGTCAAAGGCTGATGCCTTTGACAGAGGAGGGTCAAATCAGATCCCCAGGAGGTTCAGTGTGGGATTACATTGTTTTTACTGCCTGCCTGGAAACACACTAAAACCCTTCACACTGAGAAGATGTGAAATTGCTGAAAACACAGATGAAACAAGTAAGCTATCCAGTCAGAGAAATTAGAACTGAATAGAACTGGAGTAATAATTCATCTAATTCATATGCTTATCAGTTTAGGGAGAGAAGGTGGTCAAGGAAGGACATTAAACTCATTTTATAGTTGGCCTGTGCTTCATTCCCAAATGAGGAAAAAACTTACTTTAATGGGTAAAGGTACTGAAAAGATCAGCCATTGTCATACTTGCATTGGGAATGTATTTACTGCTCTCTGCATCTGCCCATCTTTGTAAATCAGATCAAGTCTTTGAAGTCAAGTTTGCTTGAGGTTGTACTTCCTCTGGAAAGCTGATGGGGCTGAGACTCTTTGGGTCATGCATACGATCTGGTTTGGGATTCAGAGTTCTGCTGTGTGGATTTCACTCAGAATGACAGGAAACTCTTTCCTTCTAGCAGTATCCAGCAATTTGTGGGAAGCGTGCCTGCAAGCAGCGTTTGATCTGTCAGAGGAACCAGGACTTTTGCTCAGCAGAGTCACCTTAGGGGTAAGGGGCCTCAGAGTTCCTCTTGTCCAACTTCCCACTGAAAGCAGGCCAGTCACACAGCAGGTAGCTCAACCTTGTCCTGTTGAGTTTTGAATATCTCCAAGAGATTCCACAACCTTTCTGCAGCAACCTGCTCCAGCTGACCACCTTCATAGTGAAAATATTTTTCTTTTTATTTGGCCAGAATTTCCTGTGTTGCATGTTGTGACTGATGCTTCTTGCTGTTCCGATGTGCACCTTTGAGAAACATGTGGTTCCATCTCCACATGCTCCTCTAAGGGGACTGCAGACCACAGAAAGGTCTCTCACTAGCCTTCCTTTCTTAAGGCTGAACAAACCCGGTTCTCTCATTCTCTCCTTGTATGTCATATGTTCCAGTAATGGGTCTTCTGGTGGTTTTTGTTCTTGCTTCTTTTTAAAAAAAACTCCAGATAACTGGAATGTTTGGAAGCTGCAGTTACGAGGATAGGACACAGGACCAAACAAACAGCTGCCTTACACACCTGTGAACTTGAGCTCATGAATTAGGAAAGACAGATTACCCATGACTAGAAGCGAAGAATCCCTTACTGTAGTTTTTCAGCTGTTCTCTCTCACTTACAGATTGTATCAGACACTGCATGGTAAGATGTAGTAAGTAGAGCTGAAGAGATGGAGCAGCTGATATTCATATGTATTCAGGTTTTGAAGGGAAAAACTTCTGTAGCATTTATCATAATATGTGCTGATTTTACTCTCTTCCTTTTGCCCCCAAATAATTTATGTTATGAATACATGTATTTAAATACATGTGAACATAGAAATACATATGTTATGAGAAATATCTTCATAACAAATCTCTCACTTTTAAATATATGTACCTTAACTGCATTAATTAAATCTTTGGACAGGGTTGTCAGTTTGTAGTGTGCTGATTAGCATGTCCCGTTGTCCCTCCTCACCCTCTCAGTGTCCCACAAAGCTGCCAAGGGCCAGTATGTGTTACAGCCTTCCCTTCCCAGCAAGCATGGTGTACCCCTGCTGCCAGGGCTGTGACATGAATGGTGTCATAACTCCATCCACTCCTTGTACCCTTTTGCACTGTTAGTGTGGTAGAAAGGCATCTCTCTGCACACAGACATGGATGCTGGCCCACCAGCTGTTCCTTTTCCTGACTCTCATAAAAAACAGATTTCCTGCTGAGAAAATTCACAGTGGCATTGTGTCTGCAGGGAGGTCTTCCCCCAAGAGGAAGTTCACTATTTTCTCCAAGAACTTGTGATTTCCTCATAAAACTGACCCATTTCTCTATAGATCATGTGCAGAGCTCCAGCAGATGTAACTGGCTGTACAGTTGTGCTAATGTGCTGTATTTACATTAGCAGAGCAGTTACTCTTGTCTCAGGTAGTATTTTGTATTGAATAACTATTGCAATGGTGGTGCACAAGAACTCACTTAAATTTTATGTGATCTGTATGTATTGCATATATGATGTATGTTTGTAATATGATGGGTTAAAGGTATATACATGCTCTTTTGTGGTACTTTGAATGGTACTCAGGTGTAAATGAGGGTTTTTTTGTTGTACATACTAGTGTTGAGGAAGTTAATTCATGATCCCTTCATTCTTTTCTTATTGAATATTTCTTACAATAGAACCTTGTTATTTCAGACTACTGCCTCAAGAGATTTACTGCACATTTCACACCTCTTTTTTAAATGTAATTTTAGTTTGAGAATTTTTTTGACTTGTAACTTTCTTAGTGTAGACACACTGCACTAGGTCACCACCATAGTAACACGTTACTCAGCATGGAATGTTGATACCTCTGTTTGCCTGACAGTCAAACAGGAGAAACAGGAGGTTCGTGCTTATTTTGAAGTGTGGACACACTAGCACAGTGTGTTTACTGACCTCTACTACACAGTGATGCAAATAGTCCAAGTCGTGTTTTATCACACTCAGATTTGAGTTCAAAAGGAGAAATTTATCTTTTTTTTTAAATGCAGGTTGCTGGTATTCAGCTTTTTGATGGCAAATTATCAAGCTGCTGAATGAATGAATTCCATCATGCAACCAAAATTTAACTTGGAACTGAAAAGCTGGTGATGAACATGGTGGTGTAATGGTCATGATGACATGCCATGGCTTCACACATCTGTAAAACATACTGACTAACAACTGAATAGATAATACGTGGCATGTCAAAATTTGTGAGAATGGAGAGTTGTTTTCCTGAGGTTAATTACGCTTCATACATATGTGGCATCTGGAAGAAGCAATCTGTAGAAATTCCTCTCAGATTTCATCAAGAGTTCCTGGACTATGCACGGTCAGCTCTGCAGGTCTGTGCTGGAGGACTTCTCAATGGTACTGTCCTAAGGCAATCTGTCAGAAAGGTTTACCCCAGAGGTACAAATACACTTTGGCTTCTTAGAAGGTGGGGCAGCCTGGTTGTCAGGGTTGGATAGATGCCATAGCCTCAGAAATCTGGGGTTATTGAAAATAATTTTCATGGATGAGAGGGAAACCAAGAGGTGAAGATCTTTGTGAGAACCTCTTTTTTATCCTCTTTGTCTCCAGTCACATAATTATGGCTCTCTGTGCTGTTTTCACCACAGTGTCTAGAAGGAAATGTAGCCAGTTGGCTGCTTCTAGTTCACCTCAGCTTACATAGGTTTCATTGAAAATTCTGATATATGAAATGCTTTAGAAGGACACGCATTAACTGTTATGTTATTAAATTATAGTATCTGGATGTGGGCTTAAAACAGTATTAAAACCAGACAATGAAGTATTGCTCATTAGGTCTTAGTCTGAATGACCTTTGGTGTTTAGATTTATCTCAGGTAGCTACTACTGCAAGGGAACACAGTGATAAGTAAAAGAGAAAAAATGTCTACTCTCTGACATTTAGTGTCTTCTGTCTCACTCTGTTGAACTAGCAAGTATGATTCAGCTGTCATGATTTAGTCTAACTCATTTTGTTTTACATTGCCACAGACTAGGTTTATGCACATGACCAGGTTTTGTCTATTATTTGAGGGAGAGTAACTTTCATATGTGAAGAAAGAGGAGGTCATTTTTCAAAATCTAGAAGTGTTTAGTTGCTTGCTATTTTCTTAACTAAAAAAAAAATTGAATATTTATTGTTAAATTCTGCCATTTCAGAATGTGCAGACTCTTGTCTTTTCATCTGTTTTTATAAGATTTCTTGCAGAGTACTCTCTTGTGCTTGAAACACACACAAAAAAATGCATCTAGCAGATTCATAGAGTAAACCAGTAAACCAACTCAAGTTCATATTAAAAACAAACAAACATAACCTTCAGCAGATTTTACTTTTTGGTGTGCCTTGACTTACGGTTTTTGATGCTTGGGATCCACAATACTGGACACTGGTGCAGCAACTCAGCTATGTAGCATCCAGCTGCCCTTGCTAGGAGTGGGAACCAGCTCAGCCTGGAACAGTGCAAACCTTTATGCAGTGCAGGTGACTCCTCTTGAATTGTTTCTAATGAGAGACAATATCCTTTGCATTTAATTCAACGAGCTTTTGAAATGCTTTTAAGTCATCAAGTGGCTGAGTAAGGGTTTGCTGTCTTAATGGAGGGTAGCAATACATCTACATCAATTGGTTACTCTCTTATAGGTTAGTCCTCCTCTCCTCCTGTCTCTGCTAAGTGGCTGGAGGCGAGGCAGGAGATGCATCACAAGAGCATGTGGGAGTATGTGAGGACTACAGCTGGCTGGGTTACACACAAACAAATATGTAGGACAGAAGGTGTCAAGCCTAGCAAGGTCTGTTCCTACAGCCTGTGGAAAGTGAAGTCCATGTGAATTCTGGCCAGGGTGATGCCCAGGACTTGGGGAATCGATGGGCTCATTTCAAAAGGGAGCCCAGGAGCAAAGTAACAAGAGGCAAGTGGGAACAGTCAGAGGACCAGGACCCAGTAGGAATTCATGGACCAAAACACTAGCCAAAGCTTTTCATGCAGGAACTGCTTGGATCACTACAAATTTTGCTGCTTCTCTATTAACAAATCTTATCAACAAATTTGAGTGTATCTAGCTTATAAAGAAAGCAGCTAAAAGATTTTTTTGTGCAAAATGGGTGACACAACTTACTGGTTAATAGTGTTGACAGTAACACTGCACCCTTACAAGAATAACAATCAGTTTGTTGAAAGGAATCCTACAATGGGAAAGAACTAAAAGTGGTTGGATCTACCATGTCCTTTTTCCCTTTTATGGGGCATGGAGACTCCTACGGATCCTCAGCATGGAGTCTGAAAGGACACATTGGCCAAAGAATCTGGTCTTAGGTAGAGCAGGTAATGCATATAGAAAATGGACAGTCACTAAACAAAAATATGTAGTGTTCTCATTAGCACAAATAGTTCAATTAGAAATCAAATAAGAAAAAAGAATAATGATGTTACTCCACTTAATTTGATTTTTCACTTCATATGTATTCATTTAAACTGCTTACAATAAATAGATTGATGACATTTGTGATCATTATATATAATTACATATATTGATATTTGCATAAATTCCATGTTGAATTGTGGCTTTTATTGGTAGATCTGTCAATCCGGAAACTTACTGATTATAATCAAGATGAAATTTCATCAGATAACAGAAGATAAATCCTATCTATTACTAAGTTTGAAAACAATCTATTCTTGGCAGAATATGTGTGCTCATTTAAACTGAACAGTATCAATTTCATAAATAAGTCTACATACTCTCAACACATTATTGACTAGCCTCCTCAAGCCTGATGGGAAACCAGACCATTCTGGAATTACAAACTGCCTATCAAATGATAAGACTTTCAGCAACATTATTCTTAGGGAGCTTGAGTGCTGCCCAGGAAAATTTTAAGTTATTTAAATTATGTAATACACTTACAGGAAAGAAGCTTTCCTCCAAAAGTGTTTTTGAATCTCCCTCCTTTTCTCTAAAATCTCAGAGGAGGTGAGGATTGTCAAAGTGCAGCCCTTAGAATATGTTTTATTTTCCTTGTGATCAACTTAGCTGAAAACCTTGTAACTCAGAGCATGACTTATTTGTGCTATGTTCAAGAGCCCTTGAGAGCTCCCTCTTAAGGGGTTTATCACATTTGCTTCCCTTGTTCTCTGTCACATATACAAGTGATGGCAAACACTGTTTGGATCTGATGCGACAATCTGTAACTCTCAACTATCACTGACATCAAAGGAATCAAACCCTTCTGATTTCCAAAGTCCCATTCACACATCTGAGAGAAGGGATCATTTGTCTTCTTCATGTGACTGTTAATCTCATTTCCAGGGAGAGCTTATACACTTGCAGAGAAGTATTGTAGGAGGGTTTTTTTGTTTTCTAGAGCCAACCTATCAGTTTTCAAAGATACTATTCACGATACCAGCATGATGTCACAGAGCAGTAGTTGAGATGTTTTATTATTATTTCAGCTGAACATTTACACTGTGAAACTGAGCTATCAAAAGAGGGCTTTTGGGACATTATCAGTTCAGTCTAATGTATGAGCTTGAATTATTGTATCATTATAATATGCTGCTTGGTGTCTTTTGCCATTGATTTGCTTACATTTTTTAAATTACTCAATCAGAAGCCATTTATCTGATAAATTATTAACAAATAAATGTTTCTGATGGAAAAACAAATAATTCAGCATTGTAAATCATGTATCATACAGGCAACAGCAATCAGAAGTAAACTGCTGTTGAGCCAAGTAAGTAGTTTATGTAAAGTAGATGGAAATTATGTAGTGAAATAAACGCTTCATTGCAAAGAAAGGATAGCTGTTGTTTTCCTAGGCTTATACCAGATTCTGGAGTTTCTGCATTGTATGTTTCTATGTTCTTTTATTTGTGTATTGAACATACAACAACAAAATTTAATTTCAAGTTTGCAAAGGCATCTGCACTTGTTAGGCTTTGACCATACTATAAGGTGCTCAAACTGATCATTCTTTGTAATATTTCTGTAGAAACCTTTTCAATAATTCTGCTTCTCCACTCGGAAGTATTTTTTTCTTGACTAACAGAATAATTACATAGTTAAGGTCTTGTGGCAGGTCACATTGGCACTGATGATTTTGAGGGCTTAACTGTACTCCAGATGCCTTGGGGCTTGGTTTACTTTGAAAGAAAGTAGAGATGTTCATGCTAAAGCTAGAAAGTGCAGTATAGGGTTTGCGATTAAGCACCATATTCATGTTTGTGTCTGTGTCCCATTTCTTCAATGTGGAGGCATAGATAGATTATTAAAAAAAAAAAAAAACAGAAAAATGACAGGAACAGTCAAACAATTCTCACAAATACTATTAACATTGCCTCCAGATGGGTCTGGCATTGTTTTCAGTATAAAAGTAGTTTTTCCAGTAATTTACAGAATGGCTGTAAAATACATTTCTGGTCAATACCAAGGCTAAAAGGCAATGGAGCAGCAGTAGCACATACAGTATATCACTGCTTTCCAGTAAAGATCTAACATTCTTTTTCCTGTAGCCCACTTAAAATACACACAATTAGCAATTTTCTATTCTTGGGAATGGTTTTTGTTTGGGGCTTAGTATTGTGAAACACTTTTGCTGTAATTTTCCTTCCCCTTCCTCCCAAACCTGTCCTCCAGATTCCAGACTGTCAATGTTTACAAGATACTGAGACAGTACTTCCAAAAACTTGAGCTGGCAAGTAGTACCTCTGGGGCCTTACTGCACAAAATTTATTTTCAGTCCTAAAGAGGGGAAGTGAGTGTTTCTTTTATTGTGGTTTGGTTTAGGGTTTTTTGTTTCTTTGGTTTGCTTTTGCTTGTTTTTTTTTTCTAATATGCAGCAAGTGTCTTCTCTTTTCTTATAGGCTCAGCAACTTGTACGCCAGTTCAGCAGAGATGTCTGATCTTTCCATCTGCATACGTGGAGTTGCTTTATCCCTTGACTGGTCTTTTCAATAACCACTAAAGACTTCTTGAGACTGAACTCTGGAACAGATGAGTGAAATTCTTTCTGAATGTTCTTCATCGAAAGTAGATGTACTGAACTTTCTTCATGTGCATAAGGACACAAAGGTTAGTGTATTCTTTAAAAGCTTCAAGTTTCAGAACTGTTTCATTTAACCATTAGCAGTGCAGACTATGTTTCAATTACTTGCCTATACATAGCCCCAGGTGGATAAAGTTGTGATTGACATCATGTATATAGTTGAGATCCTGCTTTGAACTGCCAGGGAATAAATGTACTTAGCTGGTGCAACTTAAAGCAGCTCTAAATGGCTTGCTGGGTGACAAACAAGTTCTTGCCCATGCTCTGATCTTGATTGCCATTAGCCATTGTTGTGGTACTTCTTCTAAGCTTGGGTTTAGTGCATTGCAATCATACTCATTCGATTTATGACTGGAAAAAAGGGGATGAGAAGAGTATTCTAGTTACCTCTGTACACGAGGTGGTCCTCATTTAAGGTCAATGGGCATGAGGGGGTAGCTGTTTGTCTGCCTGTGTGCTTAGTTTTTCTAGATGGTATGTGGGCTTCAGGGGATTGCTGAAGACATGCACAAAATGTTGGGAAAAATTAATTTCTTCCTAGTGGCAGCTGTTCACTTCCTGAAAGCTGTGAGATTTTAATAAAATGCTTTTTTAATCCCTTATTAAAATATTATATAATATCTAGGTATTCATCTGTCACTACTCTGCCACCTCAGGAAGTCATCCTTGATAGGACAATTCACTGACATCAATTTTCTGTGCTATGATCGGAAATGTAGAAGAAACCATTCCATGCTCAAAAAGATGGTTTAATGTGTGTGGGCATAAATGCACATCAAGTCATGTCTCAGATACATAAATGACAAGGAAAATAGCAAGATCATAAGGATACATCAGGATTTTCAGCATGAATCATAACATTATATAAGAAAAAAGTTTATAGTGATGTGGATAAGGCTACATGCAGTAGAGAAGAAAAGTGAACAGTCATGTAACCTTGATTTTACCCTGTGATTGCCATCTGTTTTTCATCTTCTGAGAACATTCTTCATGATTATTGCCCTATCTGGATTTGGGGGAGAGGGAGAAAAATTCTTTTCAGTTTTACTCTGTCAATCTCATCTTATTTGATTTGGCCCTTTAAAAAAAATAATTAGTTTTACAAATACTATTTGTTCTTATTAAACATCTCCACAACCTATTAAAATGGTTTCAGGAAACCTATTAGCTAAAATAGATGGAGCTCAAACTTGATGCAATTAGAATTACATGAATTGAGTTTTGCTTTCTCCTTTTTGTGGGGGGAATCTAGTGATATCATCTGAAGAATAGCTTTCTAATCAATCTCTGTCTGCTACTCTAGCTAGCATTTCTGTTTGCATTCTAAATGCCTACTCCCTGTACAAAGTAAATAGAAGACAAAAAGATCCTCCTTTATCAAAAGGAATTGTTTCCCCATTGGCACCAAATGTCTACTTCATATAGGAGAAGAGGAAAAAAAAAGCAGCAATACAGTTTTATTTCATCTAGTTTCTATTGAAGTTACTGAGAGTTTTTGTGTAGAGTTCAGTAGGAACAAGAACATGTATATAAAAATACAGACTCCATTTAAAAGCAGAATGTTAGAGGAGCTTCAAAATTTTACAAAGATTTCCATATGGAGGAGAGCTATGTTAGTTCTGTGGGGTGCCCTCAGTGTAATACCTGAATGTTTTCCAAAAAAGTAAAATTCATATAAGGTAGGTATTGTATCTTTAATGTGTAGGGTGTTTTTTATAATATTGCATCTTTTATATATGTGGTTACACTCAGGGATGAATATCTCACACAGTTGCAGAGCTCAAATTTCAAGTGGTGTGAATTCCACCTCCTTGCACTACATGCATGTTTGTATTTCTCGAGGGATTTGTGTAATATGTATTTGTGTGGACTGTGTATAGGATTACAGGTTTAGTACAATTGTTGACAGAGCCTTGCTATATTAGTGTTGGAAGATCCTGGATATCTTTAATTCTGCTTACAGTATTGCTACTAAAGCACACATTAATATCAATATATAAATTTGGATGGAAAATTATGGAAAAAAATTATTCACCAGTTTTGTGGCTTTTTAGTTTGTGCTATGACAAATGTTACAAACATTATTTGATAGATTGGAGAACAATCTTTCTTTGACAGGTATGATATGTTCATTTAAACAGTGCAAATCAAAAAGAATGAGCTAAATTATTTGACTGGCTGCAAATTCAGTAGAGTTTTACTTGTCCAAATTTTCCATGGTGAGTTTTGTTACTGGCTGTCTTATACCTTTTGCAAGAACACAAGGGCAGCTAGGTTTATCCAAAAGGCCTTCAGAAGGTAGTAAAAGCAAGAAATTACCCTGATGTAAATGAATAAATGATGGTTATACTGAATTGAGTACCTAGCTTAAGTCAAAGGAAACATTGTGCATCTAATGAAGAAGCACAAAAAAAATGATATGATGGCTTATGAAGTGGGAGTGTTTGGCATAACCCCAGATTTAAAACTGATCCTGGAGATTTTCTGCTAAGCCTACAGCATACAGTCCTGGAGGTTACAACTTCCTCCTGGAGGCTGGGAAGAGAGTCGTCTGACATGGAGAAGACTGAATTCTGCCCTTCCATGTCTTGGGAGGTTGACTTAATATATGGAAAAAAACATGTCTTCTGTCAGATGTATTTTGTGAGGAGGAAAACTAGAAGTGATCTATCCACTGCTTCAGAAGTAGGTCAGAGCTGTGAATCCTAATCCAAAGCAACATGGCTACAACTCAGCATAAGTTCCCTTAAATTTCAGAAGAACTGGTTGTATTTAATACATGTCTCTGCCCTTGTCATCACCTTTGCCTGACTTGCTGGCTCTCCTGAGAACCATCTTTCACACAAGAGTAACCGCAGCTTCCTCTCAACCATTATGCCTCATCAGCAAACCTAGAGCCATATGCATCTATCTATAGCAGCAAAATAGGTTTTAGGCATGAGTTTAATCCTTGGCTCCTGCTCACCCATCCCATCTGATCACATATTCCCTAGCATGGTTTTGCCCCACAGTCCCATGCAATGCCAGGGTAGAGCTCAGGTAGAAGCATGGGATAGGGACAGTTTCCAGGAAGCAGCTTAGAATACAGCCACCTTGTTTTGAGTTGGTGATACTGGGTCACCCACACTCTGGGCAAGAGAATCAGCCCTGGTATGTTTAACTTGCAAACACACACAGAGCAAAGTGTTATAAAGCTGAGGGCTCCTCGACTCTAGCTATGGAGCACTGATGTCCATACAAGTTCTTCCATTATCTTCCTCTATCTTTAGCCTTTTCATGAGTCACTACTTAAAGAACAGAGAATTTGAGGAAGATAAGCTGAGCTTTCCATTTTGAACTCTCAGGCCGGAAGCAATGCAAAGCATTTGCAGTTATTTGTTGCTTTTACACAGTAGAACACCACTGTTCAAAAAACTATGGTGACCTCTAATTCTTGTCCCTGGGCCTTTTTCTTTCTTTTTTTTTTTTTTTGTATCATTTCTAGCTTTAATGAGATAAAGAATTTGCATGAATGAAGCCATGTTTTCCATGATGCTCTTGTGGGGAAAGTTTATTCCCTGTGTCTGCTTGCTAGTTCATGATCTTTTGTTCATGTCTGCATAGTCTCTTCTGGATGCTTTGCATATGAGTTTTAGCTTACTAGTATGTTAAGCATCTCATCTGTTAGCTGATTCTGATGAAATATCTATATTACAATTTTCAAAATAAGAAACTTGTAAACATGGATTTTTTTTCAGCAATAAAGTGATAAGAGAGATATGATGATAAGCTTTATCAATCTAATAATCAAATAATTAAGATAAAAGTATAAAACCAAGAATTCTAGACACTTTGTCCTTGTTATCAAAAATCTGAATATCAAACAGCTTTTGCAAGAGGAAGTGAAGGATATATTACTTTCCCATTCTCAATAATTTTACATAAGATTAAAAAAAATATTTGACTTAAGAAAATGTGGGCATTTTTACTCACTTTGAAAAAAAAGCTTTTTGAACAGCAGGATGTAATTTCAGACTATTTGCAGTCAAGAGGCCTCTGCTGAGCAAAATACTCATTCAATTTAGGAATGCAGATTATAATAATTTTCCTATCTCCCTCACAGCAGGATTCCTGCCATCGTTTTGCAAACTCACAGGTTGCAGTATTGAATGACTAGCTAACTTCAGTTCCAGGTAATACACGCTTCAAGCATATTCTCATTAGCTCAACTTAGTTATAATGCAAAGCTGCTTAGTTTCACCAAGTGAAATGGGATACACTCAAATTGCCTCATCTAGTATAATACTCTTCTTAATACATGCAAAGTGGTTTATGATGGCAAAGCTTGTAGAGCATGAAAATCAGCAGGGAAAGTAAGGTTTTCTGACTAAAACTGTCAAAAAGGAGCCCTATTTTATATCATTTCTTTTTAAAGAGGTTAAGAATGAGGAAGGAGAGATTTGAGTGAGAAATAATCAAGCTAGAAAAATGTAAATTTAGTACATTAACCTTTTAAATATATCAGCTCTACCAAACAAGAAAATTATCAAGTAAAGCTGTTCTTTCAGTAATGTCTTCTGCACCGTTAAATTAAATGTAAAATACACAGTGGCCAAAATATATTGCTGTAAGAAACAATAGTCTTTTTTTCTATCTGTTTTATCCAGAGAGTTTTATATTGTGCACCATGTTTCCATCTTCTAGTATTATTAATCCAGCTTCCTGTGGATGTATTAATTTGCAAGGATGTTTTAATTTCAGATGTGGATAAGGATTTATTCATCTTTCTTCTTCCTTTAAATGCTAAGTGAAAAAATCCCAATCTTGTACACCTTGCAGACGCAAAACCTGGTTTCAATAAGACCCCAAAACAACACTGATAAAATCTTTTTTTTTTTTTTTCCCAGTATCCTGCACCTGCAGTCTGACCATAGGGCTATAAATCCTCTCATCTTTTTCTAATACTTCCAGAAAACTACTCAGAAAGGGGCGAAGTTGCTACAGGCTTTGCAGATGACACCCAAGTGTATATCTCATTTTCCACAAATGTAACCAGAGCCATCACAAAGATGTTGCACTGCCTAGAGGAAAGTGGCTCCTGGAGAAGAGCATCTGGCTGAGATTGAAGTTGGGTGAGATCCAGACAATATTGGTGGAAAGACAGAAATAATCCAGACAGCCAGTTGAGCGAGATTCCTAGGCACATGCCTTTAAGTATTAGTTTGCAATGAGGCTATTCACATCCTTGGAAAAAGGCAGGGATAAGCATGTCGCTCAGCTGTGGCCCCAGAGAATGAAACAAGAACTCTTCCCACTCCACTTAAAAGCATCTGCAACACAGGTTTTTTCAGTCTTTCTGAGCTTTTCACTGAGCTTAGAAAATGAGGCAGCAAAAATAACAAAGCCTGTAAGACTCTTCCATGCTTCCAAGACAAAGACCTAGTCACAGAGATCACTGCATACTTTGTAGGGGTTGATACAACTCATTGTGTTCAGGGCTGTTTCACTCTTCACAATAAGAGGACAGTTGCTCCTGAACCCCAGTGCCTCTGAGGCTCCTATTTGCATTTGGATAGAAAGGACTGGTCTTGTTCTCAAAGGTATAGTTAGTTTGGATATCTTGATATCTATGATTACTTTTTCATTTTCCACAAATGGACAGCTTCTACAGGAAAATTTAAAACCTGTACGAAAAGTGCTGCTGAGAGGTGTAATGCATCTCTTATAATGCAGTGAGCTTTTAAGGTCTGTACACACTGCAGAGTCCTTTCAACATAGAATTTGACTTTCAGAAGTTCTGTACATCTGAACTAAAATTAAGCTTTCTACTCTTGGTAGGAGAAAGGTGTAAGACAGGTGATTTGAACTTTGTGAAGTCGTCCCTCATCTGTGAAGTGTCAGGACACAACAGTATTGCTGTATAGAAATGAATAACTGTCGGGAAGAGGTGAAAGCATATGTGAAAGTTGCAAGCAAATAATGCCCCATGAAAGCACACAACTGGAGAAGCTGCACACAATTCTCTCAGTGAAGCTGGACTTCAGTTTCAGGATGGAACAGGCCTTCGAGCCTGGTCCCAAACATTAATGAAAAGTTATGAACATCTTTACGGAGGAGGAATAACTAAAACTGTTGATATTCACTATCAAAATCTTGAACCTTCTCCCTGGCAGCATTATCTTTCCTTTCTCAGTTACCTGAACAGGGAGCAGAAAAAAAGGATCCTGAGGTCTTACTCATGAAGATTTTGTTGGTGTAAGCAGTCACCAGTTTATTCCCCTGGACTTTTTAAGGTTGTACCATGACCCAAGTAAGATGTGCTCCTCTAAATATTTCTCTTGTGTTTCCTCCAGTTAACATTCAGGACCAAGAAAGAGTAAAATGATAATATAGGTCTTTAGTTTTTTGCTTTTTTTACTGGCGATTACAGTTTTGATTTTTGGTAGATACTTGTCAGAGAAATTTCTGTCTCAAAGGCAAAGATGTTTTCACACAATACTCAAGTCACTCTGTTTATTTTCCAGATATATTTTGCATATATGAACTGGAGCACTAGTCTTAATTGGTTAATCTTTGGGCCTTGTAAGGAAAATACCTTCCCTAAACATTGTCCTCCTGGTAATTCCTTCCTTGTAGTCTCTTCACCTTGTAGGCTCACCAGCTGTGCTGCTTAGCACAGCTTCATTCACTTTATGAAAACTATTTCAACTGTTCTCCATTAAAAACTATGTAGAAAACTCAATGCACATTTGTGAGGCACTTGTAGAAACATGTAGGTGTTGGGAGGAATAAAATAAAAAATGCAAAACTGCTATTCAATTGGTACATGTACAGCTATGCTGTACTTATTGCTATCATGAATAAAGCATTTGTTTTTTCTAAATTTTGTTTATATTCCTAGAGGAGTATTTAAAAGACAGAGCTAGTTAAAGAAGGCATGGAAACAGTGCAGAATTTTTCCCATTTCAGAACTCGAATCACAAGGTATAATCATAAATCCTGACTGCAGTCTGACCAGCTAAAAGGGCACAGGGGATCCCTCTAGAAATCTGGGAATTTCTTTTCCTTGACTGTATGTGTAACTGAGCTCCTCTGAGGAATGAACAGCCAACCGATCCACTTCAGGGTCTACTTGTGTCGTCCCTCCTAAAAACGTCCTGTCCCTGTGGTGAGTCCCAGAGGAGCCAGGGGCAGTGAACAACCACAGACACTTCCTTGGTCAGCCTTTGCCTCTTTGCAAACCAGAAGTTGGGATATGAACATTTTGCTCTTGAGAGGGTGCAATGAGGGTTGATGTGCATACTGTTTCAAATACCTTTTAATATTTCGAATATACAAAAACTATGTATATATTGTTTATAAAAATTCAATCACAAGTTTCTTCTTAAATTAGTAATGCAAAGGGAAAAAATATTAAAATATATTTATTTTCCTTATTGTTTTTGATTGATTGTTCCAGCTGACTGTTATATTGTGTGGCATAAATATCACACTCTTAATTTTTTTCTCCTTGCATATTAGTGTGTATTGAAATGAGGTAGCAATAGTATTTTCTTTCCATAAAGCACTTCCTTTTACAGCTGTATGTATTGTGTGATTCCATCACATGGTAATATAAACATATTGCTAAATGAGTATCTGTTGCAGCTTGTTAAAAAATGTCAGCTGCACTCTCGTATAGTCATAAGGTTTACCATAAACAAATCTTGGATATTTGGTTTTTTATCATCTTGTAGATGAAGCATTCTACATGCATGTAGCGTGTAAATGCATACAATGGAACTGTCTGATGTAATTTTGCTGTCCGATGTCATGTTACACTATGTTATTCCTAAATTATGTCCTCAAGAACAAAAGTTAATGTCCTTATACATGTTTCTGGATTAGTGGCATAGTCCAAGAAGGATGTATAATGCAAGCAGAATTTGGATGCAGAAACCTACCAGTATAATTACAGAATACACACCAAAAAAAACCAACAAACAAAAAACCCCACCAGATTTAGTGCCCATTTAGTATTTGAAGATTCAGAAGTATCTTAGCTTTCAAGAAGGATTGTCACTTCAAATCCTGTGATCACATAACCCTGAAGCACTGCAGTAGTGACTGTGCTGTGTATTCAGATAACTCTCATATTCTACAAGCAGTTCAGATCTCACAAGCCCTAGTACCTCCAAAAACTTGTGTTCTGCATTGACCAGACACTGAAAGTTTCTCAGCAATCTTGTGCTTCTCACCTGAGAACATGGGCAAGTTTTTCCTAGTTTGAGCACTTACTTAGGCTTTAGTTAGGGGAAAAAAAGGACCAGAGGCTGAATTCTAAAATGTATGTCTGTCTCATTTTCAGAGGTAACCAACACCCAGTCTGCTTCCCAACACCAATCAGCAGAGGTTGTGAAGCCACAGGATAACATATGGAAAGTGTATTCACCAAAATACTTAACTGTTTCAGTTTTCATTGACTTGTGCTCAGGCATTAGTATCTTACGTTATCATGGATAGAAATGATGTTCAACGGTAAATGGAAGAAAAACAGAAAATAAATGGGCTATGTACTTTATCCACCTCTACTTACTGTACCATATCACAGAGGCTTATTTAACATTTCAGATCCTTGAACAGGTTAAATCTTTGAATGTTTAAAAAATTTTTTTTCTACTTTTATCCTGTTTTGCAAAATTCAAAATGTCACATGAAAATCTCTCCATTTGTGGCTCATTCGAAAAAGTTCAGTTCTTTTCAATTTCAAGTTCTAAAAATGGCATGGATCTGAAGTTTTGTTATTAATATGTTCTCTTAAAAAAAAAAAAGAGGAAAAATGGGTTTGCCCCACCTAAATAGCTATTTCTTTTATCAAATCTATCAGGGATTTTCAATCATTTTCAGAAGATATTATAGCTTTATCCAATCCTCTTATTCGCAGTAACTCGTGGAACCTAGCTGCTCAGTCAGGTGTGAAAAATAATCTCATTTTTATAAGCACTCTAAATATTCTGGAGTTTGGGTTTTAGGTAAATAGATGACATGGACATGAAATACTTTTTTTTTTAATCATTCAAAGATAGTTGCATTACTAAGAAATGATGGTGAAGTAACATAGAGGAATGTAGCATTTCTGTGCTTATAGAAATTGTGGTGGAGACTCAAAGACATGCATTTGGAATTTTTGTCCTTGTTTCTGAATATCATGAGTCCTTTATTTAGTATATGACTATATCTCAAATATAGGCTAAAAATAAAATAAGGAAACCTTTACCTTCCCCCCCACCCCTGTCAAACTGCGTAGATCACACAGGACCAAGCTTGAATTGTGCAATCTGTTCCTTGCCCTCATTGGAGGGAATGAGGAGTTTTCCTGCCTAGAAGCATAAGCATGTAGCAGAAGTCTCTAAATTGAGAACTTGCTCATTTTAAGCTGATTCTGTAATCAGCAGCCTGGATCTGAATCACATTCTGGAAATGTTCATCTCTTGGCATTGATTATAGGGAGAGTTTAAGGTAACTTCAGCTCCCAGCTTAGGCACTTAACTGAGAAAGTCATAATGACAGAGGGTGGATCCAGACCTTAATGTTGCCGCAATCCTACTCCAGATTCTACGTGAAATCCCGGTGTAGCTGATGCAGACAGGACTTGTGTCATTGACCCTAGGCAGCTAGAAGCTCTCCTCAGGCCTCTATTCAAAACTTGCCAGAATGTTTAACCTTGGAATATAAGTACATATGGAAATATTGACACAACCTTGAAAGCTGTAACTCAAGTGTGTCTGCAGTAAGATGTATCAAGCTTGTAGCTTTGACACAGGAATGAGATGATGCATAACTCAGTGAATACAAGAAGTCTTTTCCTTTGAAACTCCAGACAGCAGCGCTCTCTCAGGAAAGCTTAACGATATTTAAATATCTCTTTGTCACTGTCATGAATGCTTGTTTACAAAACCCTCAAGCCCACAGAGCGCAAATAAAAATTGACAGGTAACATTATAATTGAAGGTGCATGCATATATGCTGCAGTGGTATTTATTTGTGAAATGTGTTGGGCAGTGCCAAACACACTGAAGAAATGAGACCATTGCAATCATTTTAACAAGTTATTTGGCTCCATGCATGATGTGATTTACTTCTAGGTCTCACAAATGCATTCAGCTTTATTTGTTAACCTAGCAGAACATTATTTATTAACGAGTTCTTCATGTTTTATTAAGCCTAATGTCAAAACACCTCTGTGGGACTCTAGGCATGTTCTCTCTTTGTGCCTTCTAAGGAAAATGAAAAATTATGCAGCAAAGCTACAGATGAAACCCAGTAGATATCCATTCAATTACTCTTGATCCTAGCAGATGATGTTTCTGAATATTTGTGAAACCACAGCATCTGATTGTTAGCTGGCTTAAATTAAAGCATTCTGCAACCTCAAATATATGTAATTAGGGCACCTTAGAAACCTAACAAGGCTACTGTGGTCTCCAAAGCTGTGAAGCACTCAGAGGGCAAAAACTGACAAGTTCACCATGGAAGCAGAATTCATGGGTTTTATTTTTCTGTGAACTGATGTTCATATCAGAGAGTCTTCTTCACTGGAACATTGAAATGATTCAATCATAGAATCACAGAATGGTTTGAGTTGTAAGGGACCTTAAAGATAGATGTAGTAACAGGGTGAATTATCCATGATTTCGTATAATTCCAGCGGACTATTATGGCTAGTATATAGAGTATTAATACTAGAGTTTAACAAACTTTTTCACCCTTGATCTGACCGAACACCTTTTTTTCTAGCACTGACATGAGATTTGAATCCAGCAATTCTGCGTATCTTAACCTATAAGAACATCCTAGGATGTGTTTCATTTTTCTTCTACATGCGTTGGTATTTAACATCAGTTTAGCAACACCAGCTTTTACACCACTGAAACACAGACTGAATGAAATAAACGTGATTTTATGTAGTTTAAAAAATGGCAATTCCCAGGAAGTCAACACATTCATCACTTTTTACATGAAATAGATGTAAGCTTTACATGTGTAAGAACCCTCCAGATAAAGTTCTTAGTTTGCTATCACCTTACATTTGAAAAGTAACCTTTTAAACATGTGCTTTCTAAAAAGATTTTGGTTAGCAGACTTAACAATGGCCAATCAGAATCACCTGAGTTATCATAATAAGCAGAAATTATGTTTAAAAACCCTCATCTGTAAGATGAAAAAAATATTAGAAGTCAGTTCCTTTATGAATGCACAAAATAAGACATTTAACATCTGAAGTGGCAGACACAAGAGTTTAGCTGTTGAAATTTTGCACAGTTGAGCTGCCATCTTGTTTTTACTGAAGAGAGAGTTTCAGTATAGGCTTAGGTGGAGAGTAGAAATAAGGCGTAGAGCCTTACTTTTACTTGCAACTCATCACACCAGCCTATGTTTGCCTATCTGACAAAAAGTTACAAAATCTGACCAAAGATACAGTCCCGAAAGACTGGCTTACTTTCCAACTCCAGCAACAGAAATCTATGGAGAAAACTTCCTGGAGGGAGTTGCAGATAGATGATTTGGACACTGCATAATCACTACTGCTTTATTTCCTATTTTCTGTCTGTAATTACTACCAGTTATGAATATTTAATGTAAGCTTGTTTTGAGCTTTTCCTTTTTCTTTCATCTTGCAACTTTCATCATCCTTCACAACATCTGAGAGATTAATGTAAGGCAGTGGGATGGTAGGGGAACATATCATATCGTTACCATATCATAGTAAACATAAATAATTGGGGGGGACAGATACTAAGCTGGTGCCTGTGAGCAGTGCTCCCCTGGTTTTGGTAGAAGCCAGCCAGTTACAGGCCATCACACTGAGACCTTCTGGCACAGAGATTTCAGTAACATAAACCAAAAACTTTCAGGCCCCCATGCTGAAGTGCTTTGTCCTGTTTTCTACCGAGTACTCCCTAGAGCCTTGTTTGTCTCTTTCCAAGTGGGTGCCTAATCACCAGAGGAAGAGTCTGGCTTGTCTGTTGTGTGGTTTTTGTCTGGCACTAGCTATAAAGTTGTGAAATAAGCCAGGGATGGTAGAGAGAGCTCTGCTCTTTCTCCTCTGGTTATCTTTTGTGATAAATAATTGATCTTGCTACAGATGTCAGTCTGTAAATCCCAATAGGAGGCAAGCACCTCCTGCAAGCCCAGGAAAAAGTCTGGAATGGCAAAGAGACAGGACCAAAATTTAAGCCACATTCTTTCTATTGGTGCTTTCTACTGTTTAGCTTGGTTAACTGTGGAGGATTTCTCCCTCAGGGTCTGGGGTTTTTTTCCCCGTATTTTTCAGCTACTGCTGTTATTATGGATTTCCCTCTTCCCAGCCTTCCTCATGCATTGCCTGTGGTTATACATAGAACAGAGTGCAGGTGATGAAGGGGTGTAAAGTGCAGCATTGCAGTACTATGCCCAGCTGTCTCCTCCGGATCCAGCTCAAGAAGCCTTGGACAGCACAAAGGTCAAAGAAAACAGGTAACTTGGCTTTCTGAGAGTCATAAGGCAATGAAGGTTGGCCACCAGTTCCACAGCAGTTAAGCATGTTGCAGGTAATGTTGTTTAATGGCCACTATAATGGCAAAACTATATAGTTTTGCACTCCTGTTTGTGTATGCTCACACTAATAAGAAAGTAGACCTAGAAGACGCTGTCACATATTTGGGTTTTGTTTTGGTTTCTTTTTTTCCTTTAGTGCAAAAAAGATTGCATTTTTTTCTGAAAAAATAGCTAAACATAATTTGTCACTAAGACTGAAGAGGAGTCCAGAAACTCTGCAGTAACTCGTCTTAGACCAAAGGGAATCTATTGGGAGCTTGTTAGGTCCCTCTAGACTACAAGGAAGGCAAGCAAGTCTGCTTTGTACAGTTTTCCCAAGAGGACACAATTAAAAATTCTCCTGTTCAGGAACTACTTTATATGCTTTTGTTTTTAATAAAGCCCTTTGAGACAAGCAGTAGCATGTAATATTCATCCTGCTTTTGGTCTGTGTATGGTCTTTATGCTGCTTATCGACAGAGTCCACTATGGTTTCTTCTCAAGTTTATGCTGTCTAATGAGCAAACCCATGATTAAATGGAAGGTTACTTGCTTCTTTATATAACTTCAGTTCAAACACTGCATGGAGAAATGCTGTTTCATTTATGTGTTCTCCAGAAATACAATTTCGGTTGATAAATGTGATTTTGTGATATGCATATTCCTGTGAACACATCATTTCTTCAAAATGCAAGTTGTCTATTTACAACTTACTGTGGTTCAGACTGGGGTATACACCTTTCATCGAGAACAGCAGAGCCACGGTATGCTTCACTGGGCTCAGCCATGAGCTGATTTTGGTACGGACTGTCACTGACATGATGCCTGGCACACTGTTGCATCTCTCTGTGCTATGTGTGTGAGACAGTTCATGGGGAATGGTGAGGCACTTCCCACCTATGGTGGTATACAGAGGAACCTGCTATGGAAGGAACCATCAGCTGAAACAGGGCTCTTAAAATTGTAGTTCTGCCCACTTCTGTGAGCTTATGGATCTAAGGACACAAAAATACTCACGTTTTAAATTGGTGCAGTTACTGGGAATCAGAAAAAGAGCTGGAAGTCAGAAAGAGAGCAAATATGCTCAAAGAGGCTGAGTTCAGTGCAGTGTTGTCATATGGCAATTTCACTTAGTCACATAATTTTTACGCTTTGTTGTAGAGATATGCAGCCTGTCATTCTATATCCCACAGTAAAATACAACCCATTACATATGTAGTATTGGGAAGAGAGGAACTGCCCAATCATGTAAAATTAATGCTCTGATGATTGGACTTTTGCTTTGTTTTGCTTATGTTTGGGGGAAAGGCATATCTGGAAAGCTCTTCTCTATCCTCAATTACTGCTGCTCCAGGCTGTTTATGCTGTTGTAGCAGTTCTGACAAACCCACAGAGGAGAATCGCCTTTTCTGTTGAAGGCACATTTGCTGGTATTTCTGCAGCAGTGCAGTAATGTCTTTATTGTGTAATGCTGTATTTTAATAGTCAATTAAAATTCCCATTAAATTGACAAAATGGACTTAGGAACTTCTGAAGACTATTTGGCTAAAAGTACTCGTGAGACTGTTCTGATAATCACTGCTATGGCATGATTCAGAATTGCTCAAATGCCTCACCTTATCACAATAGGAAAAGTAGTAAAGCAAAAGAAATCATGTTTTTTTTAAAGGAAGCCTGTTGAATTGAGTCTCATCGTTCTGTCATGCCCACGTCTCCTCTGTTTTTTCTTTGTCCTCTAGCACCACCACATTTCTTCTGCCTTTTGTCCATTTTTCCAACTCCATTCTGTGTTGTCTCTCTCTTTTTTTTCTTGTTTTCCTCTCTTTCTTGTGTTATCTAATAATAACAAATGGTGCAGTGCCTTTGTAATGAGAATGGGAAGGTGATGAATAGTCCTGTAGCAAGATTTCAGGAGCTTCACACAGAGTTTGTCTAATTTTATTCTTTTCATAACAAATGTGTTTACAGCCTGCAGGTTAAAATGAATGAAAGTAACAAAGAATACATAAGATAAATTCTGTATGAGTAAGTACACTGCTAACAGGGAACAGGGCTTGCACACACAAGTCATTCCAACTTATCCATTGCTAACTTCTGCCATCCCTGCAATGTTACCTTCAGTCCCATGATACTTGATGGGTTTCTTAACGCCCTATCTGCTGGAATCGCTTATTGCATGAAGACCTTTGCTTCCATTCAGTGTGTTTCTCAGTTGCCCCACTTCCATTAGGGTTTTTTTTTTTTCCAGATGTCATCAGTAGATATTCTTTTGGCACTTTTATGATTATTTTCTTAGGGCATCCCCCATACAAAGAGGTAACAAGCTTATGTACTGTAGTGCACTGCCAGATGTGTTGTGGGATTGTGTTCATAATATTTAGCAATTCTTGCAGTTGCTCCACAGAGGAAGCATGTTGCAGCTTTCGCAGTCAGACTCTGCAAGCAAGGCAAATTACAAAACTCAAGAAAAGCCATCAATAGGAAGCTCACACAAACAAATCCATAGGGCTGCTGTGTGAGAGAATAATAATAATTTTAGCCTTTTGAAAAGACAAGGGCAGACTGAACTGCAAACAACATTTCAGTGTTCCTTCTTCTATTGCCTCTGGCCTTTTGTTTCTCCAGTATAGTGTGCAAATAAAAGTGAATTGGCACTTTCAGATATACTTCTGCAACCCTACAGATGTGTTATTGATGTGTATTCTTCAAGTTTCAAGGCACAAACGAATGTGACTGAATTATATGAAACATAAATAGAATGGGCATCTGCTTACAGGGCATTCTTCCTTCTATTATTTACTACAGATTGTGAAGAATCATTTTGAACAGAGATGAATATTGAGAGAGCACACACCAAGCTTTTACAGGGAATAAAATCTGGGACATGATGGGCAGGGAAGAGTGAAAAGGGTAGATTTTTTAAAAGGCAGAAGAGGTGAAGCCTGTGACAGAATTGCTGCATAGTGAGGCAAGGGCTTGCTGAAGGCAAGTGTAGCAGACGGTAGCAGAAGATCAATCAGCAAGAGATAAAGCCAGCATTTTTTTAGTCCACCATTTCTTTGTAGATAAATTGTTCATTCCACTTGGTGAAGTGTTTGCTCCCACTTCCCTGGTGGGACCTCCACAAAGTAGGACGCTGTCTGGTTTCAGTTGCACACTTAGAGCAAGGAGAGAAGATTTATACCACTTGAGGAACCAGTTTAGGTGCTCCTCAGCTGCAGTGACCAGAGATGCCGCCGTTTGCTCCAGTGCACCTCTCGGTGCTCCCATGCAGAGGGGAAGAATGTTACAGCATGCTTCTTGCATATAAACCCAAGCTTTCTGCCATGAAAAGTGAGGGTGCATGGAGAAATGTCAAAGTTTTGTCCGGAAGCATAGCCAGTGTAAGCATCTGGGGACTGGGGTAGCTGAACTAATTTACTCCCCTTGACTGTATGCATTATACCACAGTCTTTAGTTCATGATTACACACTATTCTTTTCAGACCTCTGCTTCATTCACTGTACAGGAGGAACTAGGCACTGAGGAAAAAACAACAATACACATTAAAAATATGCTAATCTCTGTAGGATGCCTGTCTCATATGTGGAAAAAATGGAAGCTATATGACAGCTAAGGCAGAAAAGAGGAGGAAGAAATAATTAAAGCATCCGAGGCCTCAAAAGTCAGTGTAGTAATTTCAGCAGTTACTACTCACCAGCTGTTCATTACTGTCCTTTATCTGAGGGTTTCTACTTCCACAACTGAGTTGCATTCATTACTAATAGTTTAAAACAATTTCACTGACTTTGTGCTGAAGCAGACCCGAACTCTTGATGAGGGCATTGAAACAGTGTAGCTGTGGATGTTGTACCAGCAGGGGAGGACAACTTCTTCAATTGCTTCAACTCTATCCCAAAGAAGACCTACCTAGAGAGAAGACTCTACCTTGGGTTTCTCTTGGCCTCTGCCACAGGCTTCTTGGTGGTGGATCTCACATGGATAGGTGACTAAATTTCAAGTTTTCACAGCTGACCACTAAGTACATTTTGCTACCAGTTCAGTCCATTTGACTAAGGAAAAAGAAAAACTTGGGCTATAACTAACAGAAATGATTAACAACTCCCAGCTGCAGCTGAAGTTCATGGGTACCCTCCTCCAGAATGCCAACAGAATAGGGCCGGGTTGACGCATTCTCACACTGACTTTCATTAGCTGATACTTTTGACAATTCATCTTGAACCCCTGTAGATCAGTTCCCGTCTTGTGGGAACACTAGCAATACTTCCATCTCATGTGGGCATTATTAAGGACTATTACTAAGGACTAAATTATAAAGGACTTCATTACGGAAAGTCTTTGTTTAAGGAAACTGTCATTCCTGTTAGAGTACAAAGTGAAAATCAGCCCATCTGTTGTGTACCACTGTCCGATTTCAGCTTTTTCTCTCATACTTGTAAAATTCTTGAATGTGACAAAAAAAAGTGACATTTTTTTCTAAAGTTGCTCTTCAGAGCATGTGGCAAATGATGCTTGGATATCCTTTTCACACTTGCAATGTGTGAGTGAAAGGATGTATAGAGAGATTTGTCTGCCTTTTTTTTTTCTTTTTCTTCATTCAAGCATAGAATGCCTCCTTCCTAAATATTACAGAAAGCCTTTCTGTGTGTGCCCTGTTTTCTCAATTGGTCAGCAATATTCTGTCATCTGGAAGTAGTGTTGATTAGGAAATTGATACAGTTACTAACAAGCTATATTTCATGTGTTGATTTCAGTGAACAAGACACATTTTCTCCGTGCTAGTTCAGCTGATAATGTAGTAAAATGCACAGCTGATTTATTTTCCGGAAATTTGCCTTACATCATCACTAGATGTTAACAGTAGTTTACATTCCTATGATCTGATCCTTGTACAGTGAACTAAGCAAGACCCATCAGCTCAGTTATCTTCCTGGGTGCTGCTTAATAGTGACTCTGCATTCGTGATGAAGAAACAGCAGTTTGAAATATCCCCTACTTGTAGTGCCAGAAGAAAGCTGGAAAATCTCCAGAACTCTCTCATTTTAAAAACATTGCTGATTTTCTTTGTGAATATATGAATATACATATCTTACTTGTTTGAGCAATGAGTTTTTTTTCTCGCTTGACTATACTTTCTTCATGTAGTACATATTGGTTCAGAAAGAGATTAGAGCTTACCACATGTATTGAGGAGGGTGAGAGGTGGGAATTTTCGTGTTATGTATATTAAAATTAGGAATTTATAATTTTTTTATATATTGCATTTTGTAAATAAGTGGAAAGTTGGGGAAAAGCACGCACTTGCTATTGAGCATAACTAAATTGTCACTAGAAGAGAATTGTTCCAGATTTCCTGGCTTTTTAACCAGGATTCTGATTACAAAAAAAGAGTAACAAGTTGGTAAAATCAGAAGGCCTGATTTCTACAAGATTTGCAGCCCCTCTTGTTTGAATAAAAACAGAAAAACAAATTAGGAAACATGCTCTTGTATGTGGTCATATGTGGAGGAATGTCCATCCCCTTCTTTATTTTAGGTGACATAATGTATTTCTTCTTATGATGGTGGGGAGCAAACCACAGAGATACCTCAAGGTTTGGGAAGGAAATGTCAGCCTCTTGGGTCCTGTTGCAACCCTCCAATAAACCACCGAGAGGCAAGTCCAAGCCTGAGTTCTGACCTAGCCTTACCCCTACCAGTCACTTCATTTTGACCTTTGTCATTGCTCAGAAGGGATAATCATAACCAAAATTACAGGATAAAAGGATAAAAGCCTGGAGGTGATGGAGAGTTCATTGGATGGGTGGATGGATGGACGGCTGGCTGGCTGGCTGGCTGGCTGGCTGGATGGATGGATGGATGGATGGATGGATAGATGGGTGGATAGAGAAAAATTTCCTCTTTTTCATCCACTGCTGAGTTGTCAGTCAGCTCAAAGAAATTAGAAAGTGAAACATGTGTGAAACCAAGACAAGGAAGTACATTAGAAATGTCCCCTTATTGCAAACCCAGGTGAACTGGATGCAAAATTAACAATGTTATTGCTCAGTGAAAAGGATTTCTTGGGGATAAAAGGCAATAAGCACAGAAATATCTTTGGGCAAGTGTTAGTCTCTAGTGTGACCTGAGCAAACTCAATTTTATTTAGAGCCATGTTAACAAGAAGCTGAGCCTATAAGCCTTGTAATAGTAACAAAAAAGTAATTTATGCAAAACGGGGGCAATCCTCATCTCATAGTATCTAGAGAATAGGCAGTTTTATAGGTGATTAATTTCAAAAAAAAGAAAGAGGAAAGAAAATAAGGTTTGCATAAGTTATTTGAAAGCCTTTTAGTAGGCTGCTGCTGGGGAAGTATTAAGAAAAATTGAAAGGGCATAGCACTTGAGGAAACAGCAAGGCATTGTGGGAATATTATATGAAATAAAGCAGGATTCATTTATGTAATTATTAGAGAGACACAGTATTCATACAGTAGTTAAAAGTTGTGCAATAATTCCCCAAAATAAACTTGTCTTCATGAAGGTTTCTTTCTTTATCCTTTATCTTTTCTACTAGGTGTTTTTATTGAAAGCAGAATAAATGTAAACATATAAAAAAATTAATAACTGTTTCTAAAACAGTTCCAGGTTGAGAGCTTGTTTTGCTTTGGGTTTGTTGTCTTTTTTTTTTTTTTCATAACATCTTCAAAGTGACTTAATCTAGGCATTGCAAGCATAGCCACTCTGAATAGAATTGCATACTGCTACCTATATGTATATTAATCAGAAAGACATATAGGTTTACATCTTCAAAAGCAGTCAGTAATTCACACCAAGTGCTCCATTTGATATGCATACAAAGAAAACACTGAGTATTCAATCAGCATTTAATATCAGGTTTCTTTAAGTGTGTAAACTTAGCTACCTGACATCATTAATCAATTTTGGTATATTAGGTCATAAATATTTACACTTATTTTTAAATAATAAACAGCTATGTTTGCCGTTACCATACCAAATATTAATTATGGCTGAGACTTTCAAAGATCTTGGTAGTTAACAGACTGCATTGTGTTTTGAATGTGAAGGCATGTTGGTGCATTCCTAAGCATAAAAGCTAAAGGATAATGGACATCCTGAGTTAAATCATCCTAGTCAAGAAAGGTAGGAACAAGGACTTGGAATGAATTTCAGAAAGTAGACGTGGGGACATCCACAACAATATTTTTAAGAAACAAAGACATCTGCATTCCTGGTATTGCTTCTGAGGTGCTGAAAGTCTTTTAGTAGTCATTGTTTGTTTCAGTTTTTGAAGTCCTTAATGCATTTTTTTATGTTTTTGCACAGGCACCAACAGATTTTTGCCTTAGGGAATTTAAATATTTCCTCTATGCAGGAGAGTGCATTAACCATCAACCTCTAGTTTTATTTTGCTGTAGCCACAATACAGTCAGTAGATTGTTTGAAGCACTAAAATTAGAAAAGCCAGCCTTCAGGCCTGAAATAAAGCAGTGCCTTTTAAAGTTATTAGTGAGTTGATACCTTGGTTCATTGGTTATGGGGACATATCTCACTAACTCTGAGTCATTTTTCTTAGCTTTGGTTTCTCAGTCCCAGGGACATGGAAGAACCTGCTCTTGCATGAGCTTTTGCTGTAGCACGGAGGCATGTCAGTCAGCACAGTGATAACCAAATGGCATGTCCTTCAGCCAGGAGAGGTTCCCATCAACTAGAAACCATATGGGCTACTTTAGGAGAAGGCTGGGGTATGTGGTATGAAGGGGAGAGGAAAAGGGAGTGAAAAAGGCCTTCAGCTATTGAGGCAAAAGTCTGCTGCCCTCAGCTCCACTGTGGCATGTAGAAGTAGCTTTATCCCCTGTAGAAGTAGCAACTGGAGGATTATCTGCTGTACTTCAGCAATGAGAAAACAACCATTATATTTCAAGTAATCCCTCAGATTTATGCCTGATTAGCAAGACACTGTTGATGGAATGATTAAATACTTTCAGAATATATATGTAATCACCTTTTCACTCAAATTTTGTAGTTTGCAGAGAAAGTGGTAATTGGATAATGCCAGGAATGTTCCTTTAAAACACGGCTATCAGTAAATTAAATAGTAGCAGCTTTTTGAAAGCCTGCTCATGGTTTAAAGGCATTTTTTTCTGTTTAAAATATTTATTCCAGAGCAGAGTGTTAGAAAAAGAGCAAATTATTTCTGCAACTAAGTAGTTTATACTTTCCTTTAATTTATTCTATCGCTGTCATTATATTGTCCTTGAAACTATTTTCTGTCACTCTCAAACATGATAGCCTCAGGATAGAAATGAAAGTGAGATAATATATCTCCATGAGCTTTTCTAGTGAAATGTTTTTAAAAGTTTTCAAATGCAGACATTTGGATTTAAGCAGAAGTTGAAATAACAATGGTACTAGGAGACTAAAGGAACAAAAGCAATTATTTTAAATGTTATCATTCGAACATTCCAATATTAATCCTTGAACACCATTATAATTGCACCAATGTATTTATATAAGTAACAAAAATTATTTTATGTTACTTCTATTCCTCTGTGGCAAAACACATCTTCTCTGTCAGTCTCTTCTCCCTTATTGTGATTCCCAGAAATGTGTCACTGTGACATTTTTCTAAATACAGTCTGAATAAGAGGCTTAACCTTAACGTTTCATAAGATTATCAAACCAGTTCTTAAAAATACATAATATATTCATTTTCAGAAACAAATGTAAGTTCAATGTGTGCTATTTTTCCATTTCAGAGATAAACTAAGTAGAACAAGCAAATCCAAAACATAAGACTTTCGCTGTGGTAATAGTGTGGCAGGAAGAGTGAGGGGCAGAGATTAGAAGATTTATTATTTTGCCCTATTTCTTCAGTGCGTCTTATAGAATTTATCGATTGCGTATTTCTCATATGCTAGCATTTTAAGAGATTAATTTTTAAATATTTTTTTTACTCTGCTTAATCACTATTTCATTTTCTAAACTGGAATGTCTGTCATTTAAGCTTTGAATTTCCACAGACATATACTTAGAGGTATGGCTGGCTCAGGGAATCCATGTCTGACATTTCAAGAAACGTGATTCAGACCTCCTTGCATTGTTTTGAGTGTTGCAATATTTTCTTTACAAAGAACCACCCTTGCATATTTGTTTGCCTTCTGATTTGCTCCTTGCACTGGCAGCTTCATCAACCACTTGCAAAAAAAGTAAATAAGCATAGTTCCTCCTTCAAAAAGTCTATGAAACAGACATGAAGAAGAGATGGTTCAATGAAGAGATAGTTCAGTGAAGAGACACAGGAGAGGATGGATATACAGTTTTACTGCTTTAATTCCCTTCCAGTTGTTGTCTGAACCAAGGCCTTTCTGCATTCCTGCTATTTTGATACCATTTCTGATGATCCAGAAATTAATATGTGGTAAATTGTTTGTACAAGATTGGCACATTAATGTAGGAGCTGAGGGCACCAACCTTTGCTCCCATCCCTAGGACACAGCAGTCAGTTTGTTCAGATAGGATGAAGGAGCTCATTAATTTTGTTAACCTTACCATGATACATTTTATCAATACAAAGGGAACTTTTCTCTGCAGGGCTTCACTTATATTGCTGCTTCAGTCTCTTAACAATTTCCCTATCAGTGATTACTGTCACTACTGCACAAGAATATCAGGCAAGTTTCAACTTTTTCCTGAAGAATGGTGGTTGGTTAGATGTGAAACAGCAGCAATATAGGACTCAGCTACTGACATTTCAGCCCACTAACATGATTATATGAGTGTGCATATATATGTGTGTGTGCATGTGCATATGCTTATACTTTTAAATACAAGAAAATTGTAGTGGTGCTCAAAATTGTTCACACATTGCTGGTTTACTTGCCTTGCACAAACACATGGACATGTGAACATCCACAACTATCTTTATATAAGTATATACATTTGCACATTCATTCATCGACACATATTTTTGTGCATATTCACAAAATGGTTTTTAACTTCAAGTGCATACATTTAAAATTGTAATTAACTGTCATATTATTAAAGTGATTGAAAAGACATAAAATATAGTCTTGAAAGCAACTACTGTCTGCAAATGCAGTTCTCGATTATGTCAGCATGCCTTTTTCAATATTTTTTTACCGTCACAAGATTTTGTAAATCACTGGCACCAAGCGTGCATGTTCTATATACCAAAAACTGTTTACCCACACAGATGGATGCATGTGTATGACACTGAATCACATTGAAATAAAATATTTTTTCATGAAGGAACATGTGAATACTAACTATTACTTTTCAAACATTTTTCCCACTAATGCAAGAAATAGTTATATCAGTACTATTAAAAAACCCCCATGTTTTAGAGAGAAAGAATTCAGGCAAAGAAATCTTTTTGAAAGTGCCTATTAAATTTGGATAGCTCAGGAAAAAGAGTGCCCAGCTGGGGAGTTGCTGCCTTTTAGGGACACCTGTAACTGTAAGGAACTGTAGGATCACCTGTAAGCTGTGATCTCAGCAAGTACTGAGGGTGCTTCGTGTCACTGGGAGAAATACTGGAGAGACCATGAAACAGGAATGTGCTTTTATAAGAGGTTTAGAAAGAGCCAGCAGATGGCATGCATGAGCCCACAGCGGTGGTTTTTTCACGTGTAGATGGAGAGTTTTGAAAGAAAAAAACTTTGAGTACCCCAGATGATTTACGGTGCACAACTTTTGAACATTACTCTGAAAACTGGCATTTCTGAGGATGTTATGCTAGGTAGGGAAAAAGCAAAAGAACGCCAAGCTAATGAATGCATTCAATAAAGGATTTGCCCAAGCCATTAAAAAAGTGTAACTGCAGTACTGGGAAAGCTCAGTTCCTATTACAGATACAGATTAAAGATGCTATTTGTATGCACTTCTTCTTGATCTTCATACTTGTCTTTGTTGGAGTTTTATAAAAACACATTAAAAACATCAGCATTGCAAAAAAGGATTTAAAAGCAACTTGTCTTTTGGAAAATGTTTGTTTCATTGATGTTTGAGCTTGCACAGAAGAAGTAATAGAAATTGCATCTCTGATCACTGGAAAATGGATTCTTGTCAAAGGCACTAACTGTCCTAATACTGTGATGCTATGTCGTGCTCCATCTCACTGCCAGGCTCAGCTATAGAAACAGCGTAATTGTATGAGTAGCAACAATTCCCTTATCTGGTATGAACACTTGCTACTGTTAACTGCATTTCAGTATGCTGAAGGTGAAGCAGAGAATTAAAATTTAAGCTGAGTTTGTTAGGTCTTTTAATCCAAAACCAGTTTTCTGCTCTTGGGTTTGGGGGGTTTTTTTGTTTGTTTTGTTTTAATTTTACACCTTTCAAAATATGCCAGCCAGCCCAGGAGCCGGTGATGTAAGCAGAGCCCAGGGCACACCTCCTGCCCTCGTCTAGGCACTGTCTGCTTCCCCTCAAGAGTCTCTCCTGGACATGCTAGATTTCTATTCTGCCTGACTTCTCATACCACTGCTATTAACATGACCTTGGGAATGTGGCAACTGAGAGTTATTTTTTTCAAATAACCTCAGCAGAAAATTCTTAATTTCTGTCTTTCCTTACCCCATAAGTGTACTTCCCAAGTAGAGACATTACTGATAAATCAGTCCAGATATCCTCATGCTATTCTTAAAGATAGCCAACTAACAGCCCAAAATTCCTGATCCAAAGATTATTAGTGTCAATGAAGTTCTTCTAAAGAAAACTCTGAATGCCATATGGATATTTATATCATAATAGGGAAGTAGTTGTAATGATATTAAGAATAAGTGAACTTTTATCTAGTTATCTGAGTGTGACTACCAGTTATTTCCAAAGCATCTCACAATCACTGAAATAACAAAGACCTCTGTAGAAGGAAAAAAAAGGAATCTGAGTTAGAGTAAGGGGAACTGGAGAAAATCCAACTAAGAATGATGAGTCGAAATTCATTGTATATTGAACAACCTAATTACAGTGATTATGTTTTTTGTCATTGCAGAGCTGATGAATGTTTTCCGGAGCAAACAGAAATTTCCATCCCAGAGCCATTGTAGTTGTTTAATATTGCTGTGCATTAGTATCTTAGAGCATTGTGATAGTGTCAAATATAAACAGATTACCGTAGACAATCACCAGCCAAAAACAACAAAGAGGCCAGATTATATCTAGGCTTTCTGATGATCAAAGCTTTAATATGCTTCATAGGCTGTTTCATAAATAATGAATGTGAAAGAGTTGTGGCAGTAACATCAAGGCTTACATATTTTTGTAGTAATTACTTCAAAATTAAATATAAGTAAACATATTTTAAATGATTGTATTTATTAAATATAAAGCCCAAAGAGCCAAACACAAAGAAATATCTAGGAGGAGATTTATCATCTGTAGGTCACTTGTATCCTATTCGTAATGATTCCTTTCCCTCACTAAACAGAAAAGCTAAATCAGTTTCATAAAAGTGTTGTCTAGTAAAAGATAACCCTTTCTTTGGAATTATTTCTAATTCATTGCAAAGCTTCATAAGGAAATATGCCAGCACCAGAATTTATTTTCCCCTTTTTGTTTCATAAATGCTGATTAACATATTTTGCTGGTCTTGTTTAAATAACATACCATCTTCTGTGAACTAAAGAGGCTTTGTTAGTAGCAATGATACCAACTGTTCAAATTTGAAGACATAAAATTCCTTATTATTTCACAACGCAAAGTAGGTATCCTTACCTCTAGAAACTATATAAGTAAACAACATCTAAGTTTGAACAATTTGTTTTACCTGTACTTTTAAAGAAATCTAAAAGAAAATGAAGATAAATTTTCAATGCCCTTCCAAACAGATTCAGAAGAAGGTTCAATAAAGTTAATAATCCTTTCCACAATAATGAGGAATTAATACTCAAATCATCTACATTTGATACACTTTATATTCAGCAATGTCATTTAAACCTTAAAACTGCAAGAATTATGGGAGTTCTCAAGCTAATATTGATCTAATGCCTTCACCTCAATGACAATGTCAATTACTTTATCATTTTTATATACAATATGGGAAGTACCCATGCTGCTAGAAACAGCACATGACAGAAAGATCCTCCTTCCAAAAGCGAAAAAAAATTTCCTTGTTTATTTTCACTGCAGCTGATTCAGATTTTAATTCAAAGCATTTATAAGTTCTCCTTATGGAAAATTAAGAAATATCTTACATGTGTAAACTTTAGACTTTTTAAAGAAATTGGTTTAAACTTTAATTAAAAATACATTATCATTTCCTTTCTGTTTTTATGGTTGGAATTATTGTTCCCTCCCCAGTTGTTTCCCTTTTAGGATACTGTAATGCAGAGCAATGTTTGCATTATTCCATTCAAATTCAACACCTGAAAATGCTTATGCTTATTATTTTGTCTTTCAGTCATTGCAAAGAAATGAAAGAAGCTCAGGATTCCTCTCACTGTTTGCACTATATAATTTTATCTCTTTGTTTAACTCCTCCTTGTCAGGCCTTTGCTAAACAAAATTATCTCCAGGTGTAGATCACATATTTACCATTTTATCACACGAAAATTTTAGGGAATAATGATAGGGCTGTGGTCTAATAAACTCCCACAATGCACTTCAGCTGCCCATATGTAAGGCTACACTGTAGAGATTCTTTACAAAATACGGGCCAATGCAGCATGTATTAAAGATGTAGCAGGTGTCTGCCAGAGCACCGCACTACTGCGTTGGAGGCACTTGTCTTCTGCTCTCTCAGCACATTCCTGAGTGCTCCACAAGGCCAGTCAGGTGCCTTCTACTGCTCAGACAGTGCCCAGCTCATTATGGGTATTACCAGAAGTAAGTCTGTGTATTAGCATCCTGTTTACATGTTGGCACACCAGCTACAGAAGACAGGTTTTAATTTCCAGGTGTTTGTTGCAACAGAGTTAAAAGGTGTTAATTGACTGCAGCCTGTTCCCTCACAGCCAAGAAAATTCTGGCCATTTTCTTACAATAACTCTGAGAGTGGTGTCTAAAACAAGTCCTTTGAGCTGCATCTGGTTCAAATTGATTACACATTTATTAATAACATATTTGTAATAGTAGCATCAAGCCTGAAGCAAAGAACAGGTCAAGAGATAATTTTTCCTCAAATTCTCAGTCTCTCCTTCTCAACAAGAATCAGAACAGAAAAAAAATGTTGCCTGGCTGGGATGTGATGAATTTTTCATTATGAAGTTCTGAAGGTTTTCCAGTATGGGAGTGGTTGGTGCTGTGAGGATGCACCTCTGTATCTCTGTGCTGCTTTTGTAGCTCTGTGGGGACTTCTCATGGTGGCCCAACAAGTACCTGAATTATTGCTCCCAGTGGCCCTTTATTTCAATTTCTGCTCACTTTTGTTGTGTTACTGTGTGCCCTGGGAGAGCTGATGTGTCTGCACCCTGGCTAACACTTCTTCTTTCAGGCCTGTCATATGGCACCTTCTGGTTTCATATGTACTTTTCAATGAGAACCACTGAAACTCAACATCCAGCCTGTCTTCACATCCTGGAAAATGATGATTGAAATGAGTGACAACATATCACAGTCTCTGAGGCAACCTATGAACATTTAAAGATGTTATGCCCAGAAATGTGGGCCCTTCTTCGAGCAAAAGGACTGTGCTGTCACTTCCACCATGTATGTGAAAGTTTGATCATGCTGGGTCTGTCTGACAACAGGGATGAAAGAAGGGGTCTGACCCTTGTTGCCTGTTCATTGGCAATACAGGAAATATATGGAACTGGCTTCGTATTTCTGCTGTATTTGGCTTTCTTCTACACAGATTAGCATCTTTCCTTTAAAACCTCACAGCTGTTGGCTCCCTGTAATCCATTGCCCTCTATTTCGTCAGTCCAAGGAAGACCAGCTCTAACAAAAATGAAAATGATAGTGCATTGAGAAATGTCACAAACAAGAAAGCTTTCTCTAGAGAACTCCTGCTAAAATTTATTCTAAAAACATACCAGTGCAACAAGAGCAGAAGATGCCTCATCGAATACAGCACAGAACACAATGTGTGATGGCACCTTTAAAGGGACAACTTAGCTATTTAAATACTTAAGTCCTTAAAATCTCAGATAATAAGTACTACTGTAAGTATACAGCTGTGTGTATTCCTCCTGACACCCACAGCAATACATTCTACTGCTACTTGCTAGTCATCCAGACATGTTGTCTCTCACCTTCCCTGTCTCTCTTTCTGTCTGGGTTAGAAGAAAACAAGCATTGCTGCAGCGGGTCATTACTTCCACTCTTCTAATGACCTTTTCATTCCTTTGAAAGAGCAACTGCTGCATATATTCCAGTATCATGGGTATGAGTGTTTGAGATGGATAATCATGTCTAGCGGTCAACCTTGGAAAAAACCCACAAATAAATGTCTTAAAAGCTGAATGAATTTAATGTGTTGCAATACAGCATTACAAAAAGATCTTCTGGGAGAGTTCCTTGTGAAAAAAAAATTATTCTGAGAGATGTGATACAACAGAAAACAGCTGTTTTACAAGAGATTAGGATTTTTACCTATAGAGGTGTCCCACCTAAATTGAATAATGTATTTGTTACCTTGAAGAAAACAGTGTGTCATTTTAACCACTGTAGGTGGAGGAATGGCTCACTTGCTTAGACATAAACTTTTCCCCAGCTGATGACTGGAGTGATAACTCATGGGTTTGCTGCTGATTAGGAACAACCTACCCTGAAATAAGACAGTGAAGTATAATTAATAAACTATTATCCTGTCTTCCATTGGTATGTTGAGTACAAGTCCCTACAGCAAGGATCAGGTTTCTTTAATTAAGGAAGGATTTCACATGTTTGTTTTCTTTCTAGTTTGCTACAGATGCCATTGTTTTATAGTAATTTTTTCAATAATATTCATTTATTTGCTCATTTGATTGTAAATAAGAGGATCTGCTGTCCTGTAGTTCATAATGGGCAGTGCCTTCTGAGAGCAGTTCCTCAGGTACTGGGTGGTAGCTACTCTGTACATCAGGGGTTCAGCAGCAAATTCATTGTTTGCCTTAAAAATTACTAGAAATTTTCAGAGCCTGGGTTCCAGAGAAGAACTGACAATCCAATACAATCCAAAAGGTTTCGTTAATCTGTAATATAAAACCCAAACTGATGCTACCTTTTGTTATGTAGAAGTGCAAGCTTGACAAAGAGATCAAGCCAGGGGATGCTGTGATCAACAAGGGCAATTTAGATACTCATTTTGATTGTTTTTCATCCAGACCAAGCCAAAATAGTGAAGGAAAGGATGGAAATAATTCTTTCTAGTTCCAGTGATCATCTTTCACCTCTAAAATCAGGTCATATACATGTGTTTGTTCCTTACAAATAACTGAGACTCCATCACTGTGGCACACAAGGCATTTCTCTTGGCAGATCAGCAATCTTTGTTTTCAGCAGCACGTGTAAGGTAGTATTTCCTCAGTTAAAAACATCTTAGTGTTTTTGTGTGGTTGTTTGACACATACAGAGCTTCCGCTTCTAAATTAACCCATACTTTAGGAGACTGTAGCATATTGTCATCTCTGCTAGAGAAAACCTGTGTCCAATATTGGCAACTGCCACAACATTTCTGATTTGCCTTTGACATCCTTGGATTTCTACTAGAGCAAAACTATTTTTGGTAATTTTGCTGATACTGCCACAAATATTTTTCTTTCTGATTGACTTCAAAGGCTTCTCAGTGTCTTTTCTCTATTTTATATACTGACATAAGTAGTCCTTGCAACAGTTTTTCAAGACTTGATGTCCCTGAGAAGCAGTAATATGTAAATGACCCTCTCCCTTTCATGCACTAAGAGTCTCATGCCTATACTTAAATGAATTCATGTGGAATTACTGCCTCCTAATTTTTATCACAGTATGCTAATGAATTTACATTTGTTTGGCTTCTTCCTCTGGAGCATGGTACATGGATCAGCAACATGTTCTTACACAATTCTCCAGTCACTTGATTGCAAGCACTGGCTTTGTTCACTTTCTTTGGAAATGCTTCTTGGGCTGAATCTACATTAAGTAATCACTTGAGTGCCTATATTTTCTTTCGTCAAGTATTAAGTGTAATTATCAAGTTAAAAATACCTTGTGTTCATTTTTATCTGATGGGTCACTCAGCTGCCTTATCTAAGACAGCAAAAAAACTGGGCCGCAGTTAATTATGGGCCATATTTTTTAAGCTATACTTTGCAGTGAGCTTCTGTATCACATGGAGATGAAATAAAATCTAACTATGAACAGCAAGACAGTCTTAGTTCTGTATTCTCTGCTTCATTATTCTGTAAATCCATTTGTAAATAAGTGCACCTAATGCTTTTTAATTTACGAAATTTTTTAACTAGGTGGGTAATACATGAGGGATTTAAAGTGCAGCAAGTACTACTGAATCTACTGAGTCTGTGGTAGTATCTTCTATAATACATTATCCAGAAAACTGCCCTAATCTTTGAAGTATATATTTGTGTCCTTTTTTTGTGCTGTTTTGCTTCTATGTCTTAGCAGCAATGGAATAACAAAATCCATCTCTGACATTGTTTAATGAATTTATTATGTAGACGTGCTCAGAAATTGATTTATAGTCCTGTGATTATTTTTATCCTATAGGTAAAGCCTTATACATGGGTAAACAGGGTATCATAATTCAGCTTCTTCATAGAAAGTGCAGGTGAGTCTTTTGGAGAATAACCATAAGTGCAGTTTTGCTAACCAGATGATGAGTGCCATGCACACTATTTCCTATGGAAGGATATGGCTGCTCAGTCAAAGTTTAATAGAGTTCACCTCCTTGTGTAGCAAGCTGTTTCCATTACCATTCTATGTCTTGAAAAATGTTGGCTAGCTAGTGTCTCCTTTCATTGCTGTTATTTGCAAAATTCTACCCAATCCTCGCTTGCATTTCTTATATCCTACCCAACATCTTGTGTGCTCCTTGCCACAGACTGACCCTTCTTTCAGATCTTTTTCCCCTCTGGATGTTGCAGTGTTCTGGGCTGGGATTTTTGTTAGTTCTTTGGTCAATGCTGAGAATTTACTGCTTCATTGATAGTCTGTTCTCTACATATATCTTACACCAGAGCTCACTAATTCATGGATATCAGCAATACATACATCAGCCTTGCAGGGAGTTTTGGTTTGTCCCAAATGCTGTGTTGTCCTATATCACTCTTTCCATACCATTAAGTGTATTGACTTCCTTTCATACCTGAAAGCTGGTCTATTCCTTCCACCTGTATCAGCTGGTTTAAAAAAAAATCTTACTTTCCCTATAAACCTCCTCTGATCTTTAACCAGCAATGGTAATTATGCCAGAGAACCTTTTAAATGTAAAAGCTTTGGGAAGATGTATGTGCCAAACCTATTTAAATAGGTCCTACATCTTTACGGTGTTACAAGGTGCGTCTCTTTTCCTGTCCTTTTTGAAAGAAGATGCCTCTGCATTTTTCTTCCTATTTTTAGGGATATTTTTGGAGAAGGAAGGGCCTTCAAAATGACCATATTTTAACTTCTATCTGTAGTCAGCGTAATGAATGCTGGAAGATCTGAATTGCAGCAAAAGTAGTAATTTTTATCAGTGGTATAATTACACCTCTCCTACAGACATAAGATTTTGTCTTTCTGGCACTTTCTCACTTTCTCTCCTAATTTCTAATTTTCTTCTAACTAGGAATTCCGTGGATTTTCAGTAGAATATATTCAATGCTGCAGATAGAAAAAGAGATATATTACATTGTATTACAACCTCAGCCCCTTTCACTAGCAGAGAATGTAATTTTCATGACATTTCAACACTTTCAACATACAAGTATGCTAAGTATATTTTGTTTGGGAGGTTTCTTATCTATTTATTTATTTTTCGCATTAAGGAAAAGTGGAGAAAGGGAAATGCTGCTTCATGCAATATGGTCTGTGAAGCTGAACTGTTGTCATAGGTGGTATCTCATTTTAACTTCACAGGTCTTGATGAAAAAGGATCTGAGTTCAGGCAGTTACAGAGCGTATGCTCCAGTGACTGCCAGATTGATGCTTCTGTCATACAAGAATGTGACAATAGTTGCTATGGGTTTCCTGATTCACTTAATTAGATTTTTCCCTGTATAATTAGCACATCTCTAGTCTGAACTTCAAACTATGTCACCAATTTATTTAAAAATTAGAGAAAGTGTTGGAGGATTTTATTCCTCTATTTCTTGTAAATGTCTGTGCTAAGACCCACTAGGAATATCACAGAGCAGAATTGTTAAGAGGTCAGTATGTGATGTGGAAACAGGCTGTTTGACCTAGTTTTGGCTGTGGCTCAGACATCTGAGCTCACTGAAGAGCAGCAGTGAGGAGAATCTATCTTTGTTTCATTTCTCAGGATTGAGGTGAAGCTAGCAGGAACAAGCAGGATAGCTTTGCAATTACATGAAACAGCTATTCAGTTCTAGAGGTCGTTGCAGACACAAAAGTATTATCATAGCACAAGAAGCACTGGCTCACCGTATAGGGAGGGAAGGAGGAAAGCTACATTGCAGAGCAAAGAAAGGTACATACACAGTATGAAACTTTGTAAGTCATTTTATTCATATGGGTAACCACAGGAATTCAAAAGTCTTTGCTTTGTCAAGTAAAGTTTCTATATCCTTTCATGGACTCTTGCAGAACTATTGTAAAACTATCAAAAGTTTATTTTAAAATAGCTCTGTTTTCCTACTACACAATATACTACACAGTTATGACAGGGATGCTGTTGGAGATATTTGTCTGAGGTGGTGTAGTTAAGCTGGAGTTCACTCTAAATCCCCAAACCTTTATTTTTAACATAAAATCTCTTGTTGCTTTAAAGCTAAACAGTATAACATAAGCAAAGAGAAATTTATCATTTTGAGAGGCCTCTGAAAAATGTCAGCACTTTGCATTAGCCAAAGCTTTGCTCTGTGTGCTGCAGCAGCTCCTTAAAGATTTCCAATAGGCTGCTGCATGCCAATACTTCTCTACAGAATTGTTTAAAAGCACATTGCATGAGGATACTTTTCAGTGGAGTGGAAAGGGGCAGGAGGGCTTACAATGAGATTGTGATATCCCCATGCATGGCCTGAATCAGCACGCATCAATGGTTAAAGCATCCTCAGCACTCCATCCGGCACCACAGCCCTGTGGGCTCACTAGTGTCCCTGCAGCAGGTGCTGTCCCCACTGTGCCACTACTCAGCCTCCTTGCACCCACCTGCTTTCCTTTCCTTTGCAAACACGCACCATCCTGAGACTGATTTTTCCTCTGCCTTTATGGTGATGGAAGCTGAAGTGAGCAGCCATTAGGACAGCCCTCCATAACACGCTGTTGGTCCCTACACAGACTTTCCAAAGGGAAGTGACAAGGCGCTCTGTTTAAATGTGAATGTCATAAAACAGGACAGGTCACAAAATTTGCGTACACTTTTTTTTTTTTTTTTTAATTTTTTTATTTTTTCCCAATGAGAACTAACATTTATAACCTTTGGAACACACCTTCCATACTAGAGAAAAAGGGATGGCAATAAAGAACTTCCTGCCATTTCATGACATGATCATTCAGATCGTTTATACCTCTCTCTTGTCTCTCATAGATAAAGGTATTAAAATCACATTTTTAGCACAGGTTTATGCTACTGCTAGCTGCTTGTATAAACACCACTGACTAAACTTTCATTTATCCATAATTATGATTTCAAAGCAGAAACACTGGAACTAACAATGCTTCTGTAAACACAGATGGCCTTGGTATTCATTTGGAGGAAAAATGCCAAGAGATTTTATTAAAAGCAAAAGGTAACATAAGTTGACAGACTCAGGATGTCTTACTTTTCATTAGGAAGTTGTTTGGCTTGTGTGCCTTGAAACATGTTGATATCTTAAATTGTAATGCTAATAATTTAACATCATTGCACATACTGCTCCATAATGGGGAACAACTTGTGTTAATCCATCTTCCTGTGAACTACAACTCCCAGTTATGTTCTTCAGCTATTTAGTTCCCAAGAATATCTTCAAAGTTTGATAATAATTTAAGATGTCAGTCTATGAAGTCAATTTTATGAGATCCAACACAACCAGTGCCTGCTTATGTGAGGCCTGAGGACTACTTTAGGTCTCTGTGAAGGCCATTTGATATCTGCCTTCTTTTATGGTTGACCTTGAAGGAGAGTTCAGTTTGGTAATTTATGGCAAACAGCATCCAGGAAGACCCATTTGCAAGATTCACTGTCACTTAGTGCTAAACGATCGCTCCTGACTCTGAAGACAATCTGAGTCCCTGACAGGGCAATCCCATAAAAAATATTGCCTGGCCACCCAGGTGTCTTTTCCAATTATCTGGAGTAGAAATTAATACTTTTAAAAGCTGCTAGTTTTTGAAAGGTTATTACAATTTATTCCAGTAGTTTCTTTTACACATGATGATGAATTGGTTTATTACGCCATTATTTTCTATGTCAGCTTTTTAGACGATAGAATTATAATGTTGAAGCATTAGAGTGAATGGCAAACATATTATTTTACAGCTGAGTAATATATTTCCTCTAAAAAAAATGTGCTTTGTTTTTAATAATAGGTAATTTTATGATTATATTGCTTAATGCTGTTGTCCCACATTATTTATTTCTATGAAGTAAGAACTGGAGGACTGTCTTTTAGAATGTCATTGATAGCTTGGACAGGATACAAAATATATGAAACTACAATAATCCAAACTGTGAACTGTGCTTGGAAGCATAGAAATTCATGACTTCTCAATATTAGTTTAATATATGGAGCAGCTCCAGGGAGAATAAATGGTTAGCCTCACTTTAGTGAGTTTCTAAATTTAGAAGCAAGTTTTTTTAATGTCATGTTTTCTTCTTTCATTTTTTCTTTCTGTGATAATCTCTGGGTGCTATTTTTGTTCCCCAAATCCTCTCCAACCGATCTATAAAAGGATGGTAATTAGCATTTTAATGGGAATAGTTGAATCTCACTGTTTCCCTACAGCGAGCATATTCCTATTTATGTACAGCTCAGCAATACTCAAAGACATAAGAAATTCATCATTTCATTTTCTTTTTTTTTTTTTTGAAGCTGGGAGAGGGGGAGTCAGGGTGGGGGAGAAGAAGGAACAAAGCTAAAACTCCCATCCTTTTTGTCACTGTATCTGTATGTAGAACAGTTTCTTTTTCCAGCATGAATTACAAATTTTTGGCTCTCTGTCATCAGTTCTGCAGGTGGTTGAATACTTTGAACTCCCATTGACTTCTTTCACAGCACAATAAAGTTTCCATCCTGAGGTGCACAGCAATGCCCCATGTATTTTTTAATTGGAACAATTATCTCAGAATGGTTTAGTACAAAGTCCTATTTCAAAAAGACAATTTCCTGTAGGTAAATGGTGCCAATTTCAAAAGTTGTAGGTTACTGCTAATGAGTGTCTGACACTATTTTTCAAGCAAGCGTATGTACAGATAAAAATTTGGAACTCAGCCCAAATGTTTAGAGTAAGACACCTACAGCACAAATAGTCAAATAATGACATCAAAAATATCTTCTCACAAAACCAGAACTTCTTCCCCTTCACCACCAGAAAATTTTCTTCTTGTTGGCTGTGTGAAGGGCAACCTGCTATACAACCTGAGCACCTCGTGGTTATCGCTGATTTTTTATCCTCAATTTCATTAGGCTGATTTGCATGGTAGTGTGGAGGGCCAGGCCCTGACGAATTTATCTTCTGTGTGATGTAGAGAAATAATTTAAGTTTATAGTATGTTATGTTTGGATTCCTCCTTTGTGCCTCGGCCACGGGTACCATGTAATGCAATAGTTCACAACCAGCAGTATGGTTTTATGGATAAGAAGCAGATTAGATATTGCAGAACAGGGCATAGTTTCTGGCTTAGCTGGGACAAGTGGGCACCTGGACAGTGCTGTGTGTAAGACTGTGGAGCTGGTCTGCCTCTGCCCCACAAAAAGGTGTGTGCCCCAGCCTTATCCAGATCCCACGACACCCCTTTCACGTGGTTCAGATGTGGCCTTTGTGAATATTCACACGATGTTGCTGAACAGATCTGAATTGTGTGTACATCACAAGCTTCCTGGTTTTACCAGACCACAAATCAGTAAATCTATGGCTATGTTGACCAGTCTATTCATTCTTAAAAGTAAATGCTTCCTGACTTTATTCAGTATATTCCCTAGAAATGGTGGTGGCAACAAGTTAGGAATAATGGTTTTCCTCAGTTCAATAATTATATTTTGCACTTTATCATATTAATAACAATGAAAAAGGTTACATAACTGAAATTTAAATCCATGGAGGAGTGATTTCCAGATATTTCTGATTAAAACACTGAAACTATAAATAACAATATCTACATAGGAAACTCTTGTTTTACTGAATATCAAGATTTATTTCCCCTCAAGATAAATATTGACCTTGGCTTTAAATTGGTCAGAATTAATCTTTCTGGTCAATAAATCTTGGTATTCCCTTCCACAGAAATCAATATCTGTTTAGTATAGCAGATTATTGAATGAAATTTATAAATTTAGCTCTGCATGAAGATTTTCGTAAGTGGCGAACAGTCCAAATTTAAGAGGCTTCAAAAAGGATCACAACATACTATATAGACTATTTCAGTTTAATGTTAAGAAACTGCTGAACTGTGCATTAAATAAATTACTGTATTGCTCAGAGAGTTACAGTAAGGTCTATTAAGTACTTATTTAAAGACTTGGCAACAGTGAACAACAATAAATAATTCAAGTAGCACCTCTAATCTTGTTTTCTTTCTCCTTAATTGGTTTTACAGCATTGTTTTGACATTTACCCTTGAATTTAAAAAAAAACCAAAACCTTCACAAAGAAGAAAATGCATGCTGTGCACTAATCCCTCTGCCAAATGACTACTTACATGTTGATGCATCAACAGCAGAGGAGCTCCACTCTGTCTTCAGAGCTTGCAAGGCCCATTATTGGTGTCGAGCAGTATGGGTTTCTGGGCTTGCAGGAAAACTGAGTTGAAGAACTGTTTATACAGATGTACGAACACAAAGTTAATTTAAAAATATGGAGATATTGCATCATCATCTCAGTGAGACTGCAGAGCAAATACATAAGAGATTGTGACTGATCTATCACCCTGGGAGGCACCTAGATGCCAAAAATTTGCTAAGGACAGATGGATCCAGAAGAGCTCAACAGCTGGAAAACTCAAGAATTAAAGAAGGAGAGCCAACACTTTTGCTGTCCAGGTTTCCCCAGCCTGTTGAGAACTCTGGATTCTAGCCCTCAGGTTTTGAATTCAAAGGAACTGTGTCAGGTCAATATTTGAACGCAGATTTTAGAAGTGGACAATTTGTTGCTGATTTTGTTCATAATTATGTTTACAGAAAATAAGATATAGCTCGGTTTCTGCAAATTTTTCAAATTCATGTCTAAAATATTTTGTGTTAATTTGCCTTCAAAATAAGAATGTTTATAAAGAGGATTTCTTTCAAATTCTTTTTTACTTGAAGAGAAGAGAGAATAGGGGAAGAAAAGCCACATATTTTTCTTTCTTTGTGTTTTAATTTTGCTGTATAATTTTTTTAGGATATGCAAGGTATAAGTTTGCATGTGTGTGTGTAGATAAATAAACACATACACAAAGATAGGAGAAGCTAGATTACACTGGCCTGTTTTGAGCAAGATACGAATATATTCAAAGCATACATTTAGTGAACCCCAAATTGGTAAAAATATGGCACATACTGCTTTTAGATATCATATTGGCACCTCTTGGAACTTCAGATGGAAGTATTAACACTTTTGTCATGTACATATCACCTCCATGCATATTCATATTGAGACTTCTATGCATAGTAAGTAGGTTTTTTTCTCCAAGAGACACTGTATAGTTTTGTATGTGGATCCACTGTTTAAAAAATGACATTTTCCAACACATCCTTCTCTTTTTTTTAATTCTAAAAAAAAGGATTCTTTTGAGAACATTATGCTTAGTGTGTACGAAAATATAAATGCTAAAGACAAAGCAATCATTAATCAGTCTAAAACTGAAGACTATATTTTTATTACTCAGAGAAAGGTGGAAATACTCTTCTCACTTACTTGTAAGTTCCCATGCTCCTGGTCTTCCTTTTAAAAGGACATACATTTTTTTAAAAAAGCTCTTTCCTTTGTACCTAGGCCATCAAGATGTTCCCAGTGTACAGAGCCAGTGTGCATCACTGCAGATGATACCAAGCTGGGGGGTGCAGTTGATATGCCTGAGGGACGGGATGCCATCCAAAGGAACCTGGACAGGCTGGAAAGGTGGGCTCAGATGAAGCTTATGAGGTTCAACAAGGCCAAGTGCAGAGTCCTGCACCTGGGCCAGGGCAACCAGCATTATCAGTACAGGCTGGGAGAGGACATACTGGAGAGCAGCCCTGTGGAAAGGGACTAGGGAGTGCTGGTGGATGAAAACCTGGATATGAGCCACCAGTGTGCAAAGGCAGCCCAGAAGGCCA
>VZZY01009617.1:0-15528 GCA_013400335.1 Eurystomus gularis | reverse complement strand
TAGGAAAAGATAGATTTAGGTTGGATATTACAAAAAAGTTCTTTAGCATGAGGGTCATAGAGCACTGGAATGGGCTGCCCCGAGAGGTGGTGGAAGCCCCATCCCTGGAGTCATTCAAGGTCAGGCTCGATGAGACTCTGAGTAACCTGACCTAGGTAAATGTCCCTACTTGTGTAGGGAGGTTGGACTAGATGACCTCTAGAGGTCCCTTCCAGCCTGAAACATTCTATGATTCTATGATACCTCCTTAGAGAGATATTCTACTGAGTAGTGGAAGACTGCCGTAAAGTTAATATATTCCCCTCTGACAGAAACGAATTTCGTTACTCTTCATTGTGGTATTTGGTTGAGGTATATATTTACATATATAGTCACACCTCCCCTGTAAGTCCAGATACTAAAGGTAAAACCCACTGCTCTTATTTTCCATTCAATTTCCTATATTTGTCTATCAATAAGCATCCTTGTGAAGCTTAATGTTCTTATCATATTAAATCATTTACCAATGTGAGTTATATTTAATATTTGCTTCCTCATGAAAGTTGAAATGAAACTAACTAGTCCCATCTTTGTTTCCAACCAGGTTATTAACAATTCATTATTAGGATAAAGTAGCTTTTATATACCATATTTAGCCACCCACAAGCAAGGACTGCATTGCTAGCTCTGCTGATAGCCTGCCTGGCTTGGTCGCTTCCCTTACTCCGTTCCTTCATCAAGAAAGAGGAACATTAAGTTCTTAGAGCTTGTTCTGAGCTCAGGGAAACAAACCTCCTATACATTATTAATATTTGTGTTGCAATACTGTAACCATCCCCCAGTAGAATAACTAGGTAGGATTCATCTCACTTGATGCTGGCTGAAGAAGGACTAGGAGTCAAGCCTGAGTTGGTTAGTTACCCATTAAGACCCGCTCTCTATAGAGAAGGGCAACCTTCCACAAGTGACATCTACTATCTATCTTAAAATGGTATCATAGGATGAGATGAACTGCCTTTGGGATGTTCCTGTTACTGTCCATCGAGAAAGTTCCCATAGCTTGCTTAAATTTGAAGCTTAGAGAATTAATCAGGTATCTAAATATATGTCCCTAATACATTTTGAGGTGTCCCAGAGTATCGCAACTCTGAAAGGTGGGAGTACTCTGTCATTCTTGTGTCATATCTGTTAGCACCATGCATGTTATCTTGAGTTATCACAGAGCATCTCATTTGGCACTAAATGCCTATGTTTAGGTACCTGAATTACTCTTCACATTTTTAGGGCACTGCACTTAAAGAAATTCTTCATTCTCCCCATGTAGCATAAAGTGAATCTTATGCATTGGCGCAATGTTACACTGCTTGGACAAGAGATGTCTTGAGAACATCCTTTCAGATGTAAAAACAATGTTTTCTCGACATAAAAAATAATGTTCTTTCTCTCTGTGGTTTACAGTTTAAAATAATTATTCTGGTCTGGTTTTATTTTCCTCCTCTTTTAAGAACATATTCTATTTGCAAACACATGATTTGTTCCCTGAAAGAGTTCTTTCTCTAAAAGAAAAGAAAATCAAATAATATTGATCTAATTGTGCACTTACTAACAATTGTCTCAGGAAAGTGAATGATTTGGGAAAAGGAGGTGACATGTTAGTAGTTTGGCGATATTTACTATCATCATAATTTCATAAAACTATAGAGTGACCTTGAATTGACCATACAGTTTATAAGCTCAGAAGAAGAGTTATGCAACCAGATCAGCTACCACTTTAGAGAGCAAAAGCAGTCAGCTGGCCAGTCACATACATTCAAGGATAGGTAAATGATAAACCTATAGACTTTGCATACAGTTTTAAAATCAGTCCCTACAGTGCTTTTGTTTTGCAGCTACATTGCAGGCACTTGCAATTGTTTGGCCAATTTTGTCATTTTGTTTCAATTCACGTTTACCAATCTAAGAAGTTTAGCTTTCATATCCTTAGCAAAACAAAATACTGGGAGGGTCATTCTCTCAGATGGTCTAATTCAGCCCTTTTAGTCAATGAAATTACCTTGTTGGCTTAACCGAAAGCTAAGTTTTATACAACACACAGAACAGCTGTGCAGGATCAGCTCAAAAGTGCATTTACCCAGTGTCTCATTTCTGACAAGAATAAATAGAGTGTGCTTATGGAAGAAGTCTAAGAAACAGGGCAAAACCAGAATGATACTTTAACTTGTACTCTTGCTACTCCCAGTAATTTGCATTTCAGCAACTTTGTAAGCTGTATATTGTAATCACTTCACTGTGTTTAATAGCTTTTGATGGATTTTTCATTTAAAGTCTTCAATCTGCCTTTGAATCCACATTCACAAAGACTTCCACAACTGAATTATGCCTTACTTGAAAAAGTACTTCCTTTTGTTTATTTTAAACCTCCTAATGATAATCTCATTTGGTTCTTCCTAGTTCTTACATCCTGAAAAATAATGGATAATCAGTCTCTTGTTCAGTATCTCCATGCAATTTCTAATTTTATAGACTTAAATCATATTTTTCTTCTACCCATATTCCTTTTTCAACCTGAAGAGTTCCAGTTAGTGTAGTTACTCCTCACAGGAGGTCATTGCCCAACCTTATCATTCTTCTGTAAAGAATTTGTAGTTCTACTTTGTACCTTTTGAAGTGACAGGATCAGAACTATCTGCAAGATTCAAGATGTAGGCACACCAGGAATGCACACAGTGACATGATGATGTTTGGTCTCTTTTATCCTTTCCTTTTCTACCATTTCATTGTTATTTCATGTGCCCTGAGCACTAAGCTGACATTTTGCACAGAGCTATTTGCATACATTTCTCCTGATGGTTAAGAGCTATTTTCATGACCATGCTTTAGTGTATACTTAAGGTTGTTCCTACCAACATATATTAGATTGCCTTTTTCACCATTGAATTTTGTCCGCCATCTCATTTTTCTGTCAATTTGGTACAATGATTCCCTTCTGTAACTCTTCTCAGTTAGGGGGTTTTTTTTGACTAACATTAAATTTTTTGCCATAGCATCTGTTTCAGTATTCAACCTTACTATTCAGCTCACTGCTCAACTCTGTTTCCAGGTCAGTTTTGTCAATGTGCAACGGCAAATCACAACAAAGACTCTTTAGAGAGAGGGATATTTCTCATTGGTGATTACACCTGTTCATCAGAACAAACCAGAATTTTGATGTAGTCTTTCAGGTGAATTTTTATTGTGTCCTAGTTTCCCACCTGTCTCTGGAAATGCATCCTCTGAGAAGGGTCTCTGTGAATCCCAGCTCCTCAAAGTTTCCATTCTCTGATACATCCTCACCCATTCCCTCACCCCTGGCAGGTGAATGGCCCTTCACACTTTTAATTTGGGATTAAACCTGTGTTTACTTCTTTCAGCGGCAATTGTGAGCATTCAGGGGTGATGCCCTCTAGCCAGTCCAACCACCCTTACTCCAAGGCTTCCAAGTGGCCACAGTCCCATCCTCCAGAAAAGTTGGATTTTGTTCCCTGCACTGATCATGCAGATTTTAGTGCCTCTGGGAGCCCTATTAGTACTGGCAACAGAGCTTGTTGGAGCAAGGTATTTGACATGTTCTAGTCTGGGTGGGTGATACATTTTGGAGTTTGTGCAAAATTGTTTCTGGTAACCTTTTTGAAGGCCTTTCCTGTGCCAGACGTTTAAGTGCTCATATGAGTTAGTATAGAAGAGTAATAGTTTCAGAAAAAAACTTGGATTATACCATAATATTTTCTTTGTGTAGGTACAACCTGAAATACGCATGCATAGCCATGGCACAAAGATTTTTCTGCATCTGCAGAACTGTCCACATAGTTCCTAATACAGGCCACATGGAAGCCAATGCAGTAATATAGGTATGTAAAGGAAAACAGCATATGTCAGTACAAGGGGTTGTAATCAGGAGGTAAGGTGAGACCAAATCTTGCTGTGTATGAAGGATTTCTCCATGTTCCAGGAGGAACTGTGGAGCTGAACCACTTGCGGTAATGAGCTGTACAATAAGCAGTAGAAAAACTCAGTTCTGGGTCTTTCAAAAATATTTTGAAGCTTTGGATAAAGCTTTAGATATCAATATCAAATCATCAAGGGATTTAAATAGAAAAAGATATATAAAATGTAACAGCAAGAGAGCTAGCATATTATATGTATTACTAGGTGAAAAGGCACAGATATATTAGGTGCAACTCTGCAGGGTGCTGTGACAAAAAAAAACCCTTGAAGTAAATACTATCTAACATGCTTTAATCAAAAGCCATGTGGACCTTTTGGATGCTCTCTTCCATCATTACTGTGATTAACATCATCTGTTCTTTCTGGCAAGCAAATAAATAGATAACTAAAACATGTTCAGATACTCTTGCCTGAAATGTGACAAATATGCCTTGCTAGCAGATGAGAAACATCTCTTTCCTAGGGAAGGACCAAAGTAAAAAAATTGTGAAGTTTTTTTTTTAATTTATATATGCATGTGAAGTTTGGAAGTGGTAGACTTCTTGAGTAAAGAACATCATATATGTTAGTATATCTCTTAAGCAAGAAGAGATACCAAACATGTCAGGCTATGTGAATTACTTGGCGAGACAAATGAAATTATCTGCTTTTCTATCTTTTTTTTTTTTTAATGAAGAAAATGTGATTTACTTAACTATGTTGTCTCTGTCTGGTGGGCTCTTATGCTTCCTATTCATTTTTGAGCCCGTTGACCTAACTTAAGTGAAGGTAGAAGTCCCAATGATAGCTATAAAGAGAAAATAATACTTGGATTAAGTTTTTGTTACAGTTATTATCTGGGTATAAAAAGAGGCTATTTTCATGATTAGAATATTTTCTTTTACTATGTGGAAGGGTTGTGTGCCTGAATTAAAATTGAAAGTTTTAGAAGTCATATTTATAATGAAAATATTGAGGTTTATTTGAATTTTTATTATCAGTTTCATTATCTGCTTTAGAATGATATTTAGAGTGCTATATTTAAAAAACAAAACAAAACCACCACCAACAAAAAAATTTACAATACTTAAAAAAAAAATCTCTGTACATGGAGGTGAACGTGGAAAACATAGAGCAGTCTGCATGTTCTGTAGTGTCTCAGTGAAATTTTTACATCTAAAGAACAGCTAGAAGTCCCAGGTGTGTTGTAGCATTTCCTCTGGGCTAGTTTATCCTTCTCTCCAACAAATTACAAGATTGTACCATGTACTCCACCTTGTAGGTGCAAGCAGCAAGAGCCGCAAAAAAGTGAGAAGAAAAATGTTTCAAATTGGTAAGATTGTAATGGAGCCTGCATTTAAGAACAGCCTTTATTAAAGGCTTCCGCATATTTTCCATGTTACTAATACTGAAATACTACCAACTGAATACTGTATTTCCTGCTAGACCAGGACATATTTTGAATCTGCTTTCATGTAAAGTATGAAACACAACTAACATACCACGTTAGTGAAAAGCACTGTCATTTTCTTGATAGTTCATAGCATGATATGAGTTTGTGTTTAAAAAATGAAAACGTTCTTTCAAGATGCTAGATATTAGGATATTTAAAAATGTAAACATTATAATATCCCCCCAAACAATACTCATTGTTCATACGTTGGCTGTTATTTCAAGGAAAGAAGTCACAGTTCTCACAATTCAATTTGTTTCATAAGCTAGATCTCAGACACCAACTTTCCATGGAGGAAAAGTTACCTAAAGATTGTCAATTATCTAATACTAGTGTTTTCTTGCAGGCAATGAATTACATGGACCTCTGATTTAATCTACATTGGTAATTCTTATGCCACTCTGTTTCTTCTAATCTCTTCGATGTAGCTTCCTATGGATAGAAATCCTGGAAGTGTTATCACTACATGCTTTACACAAGAAAAGCAAAGTTAGAATTGTAGGATGGCTGACTAACAAAGAAACAATGAATGGTAAAGGAAAGAGAGTGTCTTATGATAGGTATGTATGTGTGCTGCCCACAACAATGGAGCACAATAACAGTATAGTTAACAATACCCACTTAATTACTATTTCACAGGTGTTTTTACAGATGCTTTCGCAGCAATCCTTTCAGATAAGCTTTCCTTGAAAGAAAATATTCAGATAATTTTCTTTCTCAGAAAGCCCACACTGAGAGAAATGACTTTGCTCAATGCCATGAGGGATTAAAAAAATAAGTTTGCTTCATGCTAAGAGAAAGGACTTTGTGCTAAGGGATGCAGCCAGGAAAACAATCCATGTGCAATAGGAAGGAGATAAACAAGGAGAATTCAGTCTGTGATGAGGGAAGGGACTCAGCTTACCCTACCGGTACAAGTGCAAACACCTTTTTAATTTGTAGGTTACACAAAAATAGAGCAGTAAGTTAAAAAAAAAAAGGCTTTAAGATAAATATTGTTCTAAAACCTGCCGTTGACAGTTGACAAAATTATATTGTGGAGTAAAATTAGGTAAGAGGCTTCAGGTGAAAATTTTGAGCTTAATATTGCAAATAATTCAAAAATTAATGTAATTTTTTCCAATTAAAAAAAAAAATATAAAAAGAAAAAAAGAAACATCACTTCAACACTTTTTAAATAGAATATTTCAGTCTTCCATGTGATTGTTCCCTATTTTTCAAACCTTAAGACCGGAAAGTCAGTTCATGGTTTGGAGCTTGGGGATGGTTAGCATATTTGGAGTTCTCCCCAGGATGTCTGAAGTTATACTGAAACAAAATGAATGGCTTGCACATCTGTAATGATTTTTAGTTTCAAAAAGCAAGTAATCATTCCCACTTCAACAGACTTGATAAATTTAATAGATTTAGAGCAGAGACATGTTTTACTAGCAAAAAGAAACAATTCTTTAATGTTCTCTCAAATGTAATCAGGAAGAGATGGCAATGAGACAATGCTGCCTTATTGCCTACCCCTTTGTGGCTGCAAGTCACCTTGTGTAAATTTGATAAAAGACTGAATGAAATAATTCCTAGATATACACTACACTCTGAAAATGGTACCATGATTAATTCTCATTTTATGAGCACCCTAGCACTCAGTTCAGATCCTATCCTCTGCATCTGTGCATACTTATTTTCTTACATACTCATTCTTTCATTTACTCTCCTGCTGGCTTCTATACTTCTACCCCTTTCTTTGCTTTCTTCATCATAACTTCCCCATGCTTTTTCAATTTTTTTTTTTAAGAGACAGAGTTCAATACTAGTTCTCTTCATGTTCTGCGAGACAGCTGAATTATTTTAACTATGAAATTTCCATGCCCAAAACTTAGGCCGAAAAAGACACTAGACATAGAAAACTCCAGCCTGCTTCTTCAAAATCTGAGAAAGTTTGAAGCCACATAAAGCATGATATAGTGTTAAAAAATATCAGGAAATTCTTACTAAGATCAGCAAGATCTACCTCACCTTTAAGTCCTTCCTTTCTAGTGGAGCACAGGATGTGCCTAAAGAGGTGAGAGAAGAGAAGTGTCATGTTCAGGTGGTAAAAATGTGCATCTGTTGTATGAAAGACCAAATAACAACCCATTAATTTCATTGCCCGATGAATGCCAGGATTTCAGGCAAAATCATTTCAGGCTTGTGATGCTGAATTATTTTTATTCATATTGAGTTCAAAAGGAGCTAATGACTCTCAGCCCCTTCTACAAATGAGCATTAACAAATAAGGTGGCCAGGCAGAGACAGGACCTACAGGAGAAATCCCTCTAGACAAGGTATCTGACTCCCTGGAGAAGAGAGGTTTGCCTCATGGCTGGCACTATGCAAAACAACTGTCTTGGAAATCTGACAACTCCTTTGTAAGCACTTGTTGGCACTGGGCTGGCTATGAGGCTCTGGGAAGCTTTACCCTCACCAGCAGTTGCCCTAGCTGCTGAGGGCTGCCTGCAGGTCCTCTGGATCCTGCTGCACACCTCTCCAGCTCCCATTCCCTGAAACTGAAGAAAGGACAAAACCAATCCAGCCTCTTCTCCCCACCACATGCATGGGCCACTTAGTGTCAAAACCCACATCACCAGGCAAAAGGAGAGGCATGCTTCTGGTGGATAAAAGACCAGGTCCCTTGCCTGAGGCTGGTCAGTGTGTTTCCTCAGAAGACATCCCTGGTCTGTGCTAGAGCATCACAACCTCATCCGCTTCCACAGTGCTCAGTGCAGCCACCTGCACTGGACTGCCTCAGTGGCACTTGGGGTGACTGTGATGCTCTGCAGGAGTCTGTGCCATAGAAAAGACACTAGGATTCACTCTCAGGCATCATAAGTGCAGCTCGACGGGGCTGATGGATGTAGGTGTGTCATTTTGTGTGCGTGAATGAGAAGGCCTTAGAAAACACGTGCTCTCCCTCCAATATAATTAGATGGATTAATTTCTCTGATAAATTCAGGCTATTTTTTTTCCTTTTGTCAAGCAGGAAACATTAGCTAATTTTGTTCTGGCAAACACCAAATCGCTTTCTTTTGGTGAAGAAAAAAAAATAGAAAGAAAATATTTTAGGTTTCTATGTTCTCCAGTAGCTGAAATTTTGAAAAATGTTTAGTAGCTTAATCCCCAAATGGTCCTTCTTATCACTCAGCTGTAAAAGGCAATTTGAAACAGAAAGTTTCATACATTATTTAAAGCCTTGTAGATTTGTTATTTCCTGAAGGCCATTCTAATTTCATGATGCTGTTCTTTTTCCTAGAATTTCCTCAGCATAGCTGTCTTGGAGATTTAGGTTAAAAATAACAAATATATCATATAAATAGTAAAAATGTCAGAAATTGGTAGAGGAAATTCAGAGGATTCTTAAATGTTAAAAGGAATGGGGAGGACTGGTGCAATAAAGCAGAGATATATTTTAATTTTCAGAGACTCCAAAAGTGTTTTCCACTGGTTTGGGTTACTGGTATTATTCTTAAAAGACTGCCTTGTCAATCAAGTGTTAATTTTTAGAACTTCCTTAGATAGACCACTGAGACCATGGCCCATTAAATCTTTATACAATGCCTTTTTGCATGAAATCTAATAAACAACAGCCCAGTTATATTCCAGAATTCCATGAGCATAATTGCTTTTCCCTTAACAAAGCACTTTGAACCCCCTCAGAAGGATGATGTGGAGGTGGAGGGGTTCCCTTTCACCCTGCAGCACCGCAGTCCCCCACACACTGGACAGGACAGGAAGGCTTCTCTGCTGCCCTGAGCACTGCAGACAAGCCCTGACCATGCTGAATGGCACATTGCATGAAACAGTGGAGATAAACACAGTTATAGGTTGTTCTGCCCAGAGTCATTTCTTGTCTAAGATTCTGGGCCAGTAAGCAGAGAACTGCATGTTGAGGATTTTTCTGTGGAAAATCTCATGGTGAAGTGTTTGTAAGATCTAGGCCAGCCTTCAATGAAAGAAAAGAATACTATTCTCCCTTCATAAGCAGGGCATCATATAGCCCAAGTAACAATAATATAATTAGCAGAGCCAGGAAAGAAAGCTAGAAATCATGATGTTTGTTCTACTTTAACCTTAAGGTTAACAAAACAAAACAAAACCCACAAGCTTAACTTTGATGCAAGGCAGATGAAAGGCAATGCCCCTCAGGCCACTGCTGGCTGCAAGCATCAACTTCTTGGAAAACAAGAGGTGTGATCAGTGCTGCTGTGATCGCCGCTGACATCAGAAAAGTGCAGTCAGTCAAAGAACTCCCTGCAGACATCAGGAGAAGTCAGTGATGCAAAGGGGAGCTTCCCAGCATGAGTTTCTGCACTTGCTCACTATGTTGGGGCTCTTCCTTCCTTCAAAGGCTTTATTTTTGGTCTGTGTATAGAGGAAATGCAGATGTCTGTTGTGAGGGCATGGAAGGAACTGCAGAATAGTTGCTTTCCAAAGCTACAGAAGTTAAGGCGCCTGAAATAATGCACTTGACTCATCCTGTACATGGCATTGAGTCAGCGTCTTAGAGCAAAGGAAGGATTGCATGCAGCAAGGTCATACTACTACGAAGCAAGCCCAGCTTATTTTAGTCACTTTAGGAATATCATTATGGAAAAAGGTTACCCAGGACTGAAGGGATTTTAAACATACTTCCATTACCAAATTAATGTCATGCAATGAGAAGAAGTTATAAGCTGAGATGTATTCCTCAACACTGTGCCTGAATCATGCTTTCACTGCCATGGCTTGCCTGAATGAAACAAGCAGTGCTACCCTGTGGATGTCCTTCAGACTTCTACCACACACATCCATGCTGCTGGTCATATCAGACTGTGATGAGCATACCAGAGATGGTGTGTTTACTGGTGAACTGTCTGTGCATTCATGTAGGAAAAGGATATCCCACCACTTGTTCCTAGCACGCTACTCTCAGTCTTACCTTGATAAGGACATTATGGTAGGCATGGATAGGAGAAGCCTTACGTCTTTCCTCCTTAATTCCTCCCAGCCCTGCTATGGAAATGGAAATTAATTGGGCAAGGGACAGATAGGGGCAGTGTGCTCCCTCCATGGACTGAATGGAAAGCAAGGAGACAGGTTTTGTTTGCACACATCTTGGCTTTCTATAAATCAGTTGTTGATTTTCGTAATTTCTATCTGTTAGAAGTTTTCTGCCTTGAGGACTGGGTTTATTTTTTACTGAAAACTGATCTCTCTCTTCAGCTGTTACCAGCGGGGTTATAAAATCACCTTGTAAGAAAGATTAGTGCTTCGTTTTTCACTCATATCCATATGTAACTGAACTTTTATTTGAATCATAGCTCTACATTGGAAGACTTTTTAAAAGGGCTATCTCTACTGAGGAATTTCATATAGTAACCCCTAAGCTGATGCAAGAGCACACAACAGATTCCCAGCTCTACATTCAGCTCAGTTGTATGCAAGGCAACTTGAGTTCAACAGAATTGTTTCACCAGCCTACAGGTAGAATCAGGCTCTCAATATTATATTTGGAGTTTGCTGGAAATTTTTCACCTGAAAAGATTTTCAGTAAAAAAACAGGAGCATTATTGATTAAAATGTTTGTGATTATAAACTACATTAGGAACTGCCTCTTGAAATTATTGGTTTTTTGGTTTTTCTGGTATCTGTCCAGCTGGCTAAAGAAAAATAAGTATCTTCCAGATTTTCTTTCTATGTTTTTTGCCAGTCTTCTGATGGAAAATGGCAACAATGCAAAACAAAGCAGCATTTTTCAAAATGCTGTGACCACTTCTCACTCCTTGAAATGTTAACAGCTCTAATTCTTATGAAAGGAAGAGAATAATTGTTCTACTAACTTGTTCTCTTAAGTAAAAAAGCTTGCCCATATGCCCTGCTTGCTCATGGCTCTTAGCCATTTTTCATCATATTTTGCCCATTTACATCCCATCCTCACCCCCTCTGTAGCCCCGTGACATTTCCAGAACACTTGCAGGTGCTGTTTTTCACTGGCGTTCCCCAGGCTGCTCCCACACCAGGGTGACTGCTTAATGCAGCATGCTGGCAGGGCTCCACATGGAGCCCTTGCCAAGATTTCCCCCCTCCCGTCCTTGCTATATGAATGAGTGCTAAATAATCTCAGCAGAAATTTGCATGCAGGCATACATGAACTGAGCATGGAGTTTTGATAGACTAACCAAACTTATCAAAAGTTTCCACTTTTCTTTTGGTCACGGATAGAAAGGTTGTCATATTTTCAGTTTATTCTATACAAGAAAAGAGCTGCATACAGTTAATGAAAGGCATAGGAGCGGTTCAACTGTGCTGTTAGGTTCAGAGCATGAAAGATCATATATCACTGTAACCTACCTAACCTTCCCTGTACTAAATGACAAACTGCTGGAAATAGCCTTTGGGTCAGGTCTCAGATTTACTAAAATACTTGTCCTTCAGCTGAGGACTCTGTTGAACTCGTAGATCATTCGGCATCTTAAATCACCCTGACTTGCATAAATGCTAAATACTAATTAAGATTAAAAAAATTAGAGGAAGATAAAGTCCATGAAACAGGTCAAATCAAGGCTTAATTATAGTTAGAATTTATCTTTTTAGGTGACCTTAGGAAGATAGAAGATTGCAATTTTCTAAGAGTTTATTAGGTTGGTACTGTATTTCATGTTGCAACTTATACCACCCTCAGAATCCATTCAGACTACAGCTTGTGCTCATCCAGAAATGGATTTCTAGTTGAACACAAGAAGCAGGATGTGTTAACATCGATGAGTTCACAGGGGTTTGGCTGGTGCTGAGCAGCTTTTCAAATTTTCCTTATATTGTTTGATTAACAGATCTCAATGAGCAGTTCTTAGAAGGTTTTATTTCACATGCCGGGCATCACTTGCTGAGAAAATGTTGTCATCTGAATCATTTCAAGGGGTGATATAAAAATGCATTTTGGAGTAAAGTAAAGTAGGTGGTGGGTTGTGCAGTCAGTAATGAACTAAGTAATTATTACTTAAACATTGCTCTGTGCTTTCTAAATACTTTCTGAGCAGTGTTTCTGCCCCGAGGGACAAATGCACAAAGAAAGGACAGCTAAATAGTCAGCAGACACTGAAAAAGGGAAGACGAAAGACAATTTCTGTCTCACATCAGTCATTTCCTTGTAAGTAGCAAGGAAGTAGTAGTGGTAGAAGTGTTGGGTATTTTTACGTGGCAGAAGGCAGGAAAGTAGCAGATATGCTCAGGGAGGTCGAGCAGTGAACATAGAGCTTTTAGGTGATGGCAAAGCTGACAAACTGGCTGCTTTGATGTGAATTGAATTGCACTGGGGTTTTCAGAACCGAGTAACACGACTTTGTGTAGGGCACATGGTATAAATAATGAAAAAGAGGAGACATGGTACTGAGTCATATGCTTTGAAATAAGATATGAGCTGCTGTCAGGGAGATGCAAAACCTATTCTGAGCACAAGTGCAGAGGAGACGGCTCTTAGACAAGAGAGGTGACATGGGAGGGGTGAAGGAGATACAGTGCAGGAGGTCAGGAGGAGTTGCATACACATGACAAGCACTTTTCTCTGCATTTCAAAGTGTGATGTTAGCACAGTGGACATACTGAAAACTAACAAGATAAGTTTGTTCTTGCCCTGTCCCCATTCCTAGAAATCAGACATAAAGGGTGGTACAGCACTACCTCAATTTACTGTCTATTCCCTTCTGCACCTGGGCTGCTGCAAGTGTGTTATTACTGCTGGCTTCTGAGTCCAATTCATCAGCTCCTGATGCGGATGTGTAATCCCCTCTGTCAGCTGAGCTATGGCATGTGCTGTGCTGTTGTAGTCCTCAGTTGCGGGTTAGTCCCTAGGAAACTATTACCAGCTGGTGAAATTTAAAGAAGGTCCAAAGCTGCTTTGAATTACACCCCAGCTAGGATTAATGCAGGAATATAGTGCAAACTGACTTTCCGTAAAAAACACAGGGCAATGTTCCACAAGGCAAGGAAGGAAAGAGCCCAGGGTAAATATTTCCCTCTGTTGTTTAAGAAGTCACAATATATCTGCAGTTTTTTAAATGACGTTTAAAAGACATTCAGGCAGAAATGTTATCCTTAGGTGTTTGATGTGTCTTCTGATTAGTCTTTGTTGGAATTACCTGTACTGCAGAATAATGATCTATACACAATTCCCTGCATTACCATTATAACCTAATCACATCTATACAGCTTTCTGTGTGACTTTTTTAATTGGTTCTGTAATAGCCTCAGTGTAAGAAACAGTAACCTGAAGTGATTAGTGATTCATTATTCTTGGGAGTCCAAGGGGGTTCCCGGGGCCAGGAGACACGTGGGCAGCAAAAGAACCCGTGCCAGAGCTGGCAGCGCTCGCGAGAGTGACGGGTGAGGCGTGGGCAGAGCCACAGCCGCAGCGACCGCCTCCCACACAGGCTCCCTGAGGCAGTTGGGCAAAGGGGCCGTGGCACAGCAGTCTGGGCAGTTGGTCACACAGGCAGGACCAGCTATGGTTGCCACCCGGGCAAAAGCCGCCATCAGGAGAAATGTGCCGACCCAGATGGAGGGCCCATGCAAACACGCTGGTGTCCAGGTCTCTGACTACAGAGAGTGCTAGAGTGTGGCACTGGCCACAGAGGATAACGAAGACAGCATCTGTGTATGGTGCGAGCAGGTGAACAATCTGCTCAGCCTGGTGGCAGAGTTGAAGGAGGAAGTTGAAAGATTGAGGTCTATAGGAGAGTGTGAGAGAGAGATAGACTGGTGGTGCCAGACACTACCATCCCTGGGGCAAAGGCAGCAGGTGGAGGCTCCACAAGAAGCAGAGGAACCCCTACCCTCTTGTCACCAGCTAAAAGGAGGGGACCTAAGAGATGAGGGGAATGGAAGCACGTTCCTTCTCAAAAAGGCAGGTGGATCCCCTCCCCCATTTCCCGACCTCCCTCACCTTCCGGCTGCCCTTACACAACAAGTTTATGGTTCTGGAAGTTGAGGGCCAGGTCAATCAGGATGGAGAGGAAGGTCCACCTGGTGAATCAGTCACCCCCACAACTTAGCACTAGTTCAATAAAGAAAAAAGGGAGGGCACTAGTAGTAGGTGATTCCCTTCTGAGGGGAGCTGAGAGCCCTATGTGCAGACCAGATCCATCTCACAGGGAAGTCTGCTGCCTCCCTGGGCCCCAGGCTAGGGATGTTATAAGGAAACTCCCAGGTCTGATAAAGCCTTCGGACTACTACCCACTTCTGGTAATGCAGATTGGGAATGATGAGGTCGAGGAGAGAAGACCAAAGGCAGTCAAAAGGGACTTCAGGGCACTGGGGTGGATGCTACAAGGATCAGGTGTGCAGGTTGTGTTTGGCTCAATCCCCTCAACTGCAAAGAAAAATACTGAGAAGTTTAGAAAAACACAATGGATAAACACCTGGCTGAAAGGGTGGTGCCAACAGTTCAATTTTGGGTTCTTCAACCATAGAGAGATCTACACAGCACCTGGCCTATTGAGATCAGATGGGGCTCAGATGACTGCAAGGGAAAAAAGGATCCTGGAACATGAGCTGGCAGAGCTCATTGAGCAAGCTTTAAACTTGCCCCCCCGCCCCCCTTATGAAGGGGGAAGGGGATAAAACCAGATCGGGTGAAGACAACCCTGGGAATGGCACAGCAACATTGGGAGTGATACCACTAGCCCAGCTGAAGTGCAACTGTACTTCAGCGGGGGCTCCAACTGCTTCACCGGGTGCCCAGCTCAAATGTCTTTATGTGAACGCCCGTAGCATGGGCAGTAAACAAGAGGAGCTGGAGACACTTGTGTGCCTCCAGCGCTATGATCCAATCAGCATCACAGAGACATGGTGGAATGACTCCTGTGATTGGAGTGTTAGATTAGAAGGGTTTAAGCTCTTCAGGAAGGACAGACAGCTGAGGAGGGGTTGTTGCCCTCTACGTCAATGAACAGCTGGAATGCATGGAGCTCTACCTAGCAAGTGATGACAACAAGACCAAGTGTCTATGGGCCAGGGTGAAAGGAAGGGAAGGGGACATTACAGTGGGGGTCTGCTAGAGACCACCTGACCAGGAAGACCAAGTGGACAAGGCCCTTCACAGACAAGTAGGAATCACTGCTTGTTCACAA
>VZZY01009615.1:29204-69767 GCA_013400335.1 Eurystomus gularis | reverse complement strand
ATGATCTCATTACACTTTAAATGCCTTTGGGTAGTACCCAATATAATCTTTTCCATAACTTTTCCAGGAACTGATGTTACACTAACAGGTCTGTAGTCTTCTGGGTCTTCCCTCTTGCTCTTTCTGTAAAGTGAAGTAATATTGGCTAGCTCCCAGTCACCAGGGTCCTCCCCCTTCTCCTAAGACCTTTGGTAGAAGATAGAGAGGGGTTCTGCCAAAACATCCACTAGCTCCTTCAGAAGTCTGTGATGAATCCCATCAGGCCCCATGGACTGATGAACATTCAGCTGATACAGCTGGTCCCTTATAATTTCTGTGTCCGCAAATGGAAAGTCACTGTTCCTGCACTCGTCGTCCTCCAACTCAGGGGACCAGGCAGCCCAAGATCTGTCAGTATTACTAAAGACTGAGGCAAAAAACCCCCTTTGAATGCCTTGACTTTTTCTTCATCCCTAGTAGTCAGATGACTGTTTTCAACAAGGCATCATTCTGTCTGCTCGAGTGAGGGATGTGCCTCCTATTCCTCAAACACTGAATCTGGATGCTCTTCTGTTCTTCCAGTTCTTTCATCTCAAAGCTGTAGGGGTATTAGCCATAGAATGATGCAAATGGTTACTTTCAGCTAGATCCAGATGTAAAAATGTCTTGTCTGGATGGGGTGTGCTAGGGAGAGCAGCTGCTTTCTTGATCCAGCCTGTGACCATCTGTGTAATTCTGATTCCATGGAATTGAAGCCAGCTGCAAGCTATGACAGTGGTGAGTAAGATGCCATGAAGTATGACTTTGCTGCCGCTTCCTTCCCTGTTCCACTTCTTTATAGACATGATATTTTTCCTGTTTTAAAAAATTACATCTGTTCTCTTTAATTTGCTTTTTTTTCTTAGGCTTTCTGCAGACTAAGAAGTTTTATTTATCAGTCTTACTAGTTAGGTGTCTCATTGTAGTATGTATGTGTATGTGTGATATTTTAGACTAGGGCTGTTCAGTAAGGTTCTGTGTCCTCTGCTGATTCATGCTTCCCTTATGCTGCTGCTTCTCTCTAATGTTATGAAACAGTAGGTACAAACTGTGTGACCCTCTACTACTTAGGGAGAAGTCTGAGCTAAAGAAAATCTTGAAGTTTCGTTCAGGACAGGGTGAAGTCCAGTTTGAAGCTTTGAATGCTGGCTGGTGAGATATATGGGGGCTGGTCAAGGCTAGCATGCTTCTTACCAGCCAAGAACGCCTGACGAACCAGTGCTGTTACTGACTGGCTCACAGACTTGACAGACTGTCTTTTGTAGATTGCAAAATCTCTGCAGATCCAGTGTTTTAACCTCAGGTAAATTCCACATGATGTTTATGCTGGCCTCTAATCTAGATAGATCTTCTCTGTCCAATACTGAAGGACTGCTATACTCAGACTATGAATATTTGTACCGTCATCCAGTCCGTGAAAATCAGTAAGAGAGGTACCAGGTACTCCACAACAGATTGGATATTTTTACTTTATCTGCCTGTGCTTTAAAGAAAAACTTTAAGATCTTGAACTTGTTTGTAAGGAATTGATGGCAGAGGACACACTGGGTGCTGTGACCAAGTCAGAGCATCAGAGCGGTTCTCAGAAAGATATGGAGTAGGCAGTTGTCCCTTGAGGGCTTGACAGCAGATTTCTTTCTGCACCCCAAGCACAGTTTGTGTCCTGATGAAGTCTGCATTTCTGAGTGTCTGTAGAGGCTCAGTTTGGTCTAGACAACACCATCTTAATCTTGAATCTTAAAGACCACTTGGAAAACATGAGCTGCTGTGTCTTCCTTTATGCTTAAGACTGAGATCTGGATCAAGCTGAGTTTAAAGATAAGAAATTTCCTAGTTGTCTTGATTAATCGGATGAAAGCTGCTTAGGCTGGGCCACTGAGAAGCCCCTTGGTTTTAGTTAATTGTTTGTATGGCTCTTTTACAGAAAAGCTCCCCAGCCCACTGTAGAAGTACTTAAGACCAAGTGGGACCTAATTACTAATTGATGCATCATTTTGGTCTTTGAAAACCCTAGAAAATGTCTGGGTTTTCCAAATGCTTGCTGTAGAATTACAGTAGTCTCCAAGGTTTTAGTTTGAATATGTGCAGGAAGTTACCAAGGCAAATCAGTAGTGAAGATTTACACCACTTCCTTTTTTGTGTGTGTACATTGACAAAACACTTACTTTGTAATTGCAAAGACTGTAGTAAGCTTTGGCTCTCCGTATATGAATCCATGTTTTAAAACTCCTCCTTCCACCCTAGAAAGTAGACTTCAGAATCCTTTTTTCACCATTTTGATGATGACCTACCATTTGGATACTTTTAATCTTCAATCTGTATAAAAGTTACGTCTTACATTAAATCCGGTATTTTTTTTTTCTGTGGATTTCTGCAGTAATCCTCTGTGTGCCATATAGCTTCTTCTTCAAATTGCTTGCATATAATCTCCTCATTTCTAGGAGTCCTGTTTAGAAAGTTTTAAAACATTATTTTAAACAAAATTCTGATGGATATGCATTTCTGCTGTTATACATTCTGCATTCTTCAAAGGTCATCTAGTCCAACTCCCCTGCAGTCAGCAGGGACGTCTCTAGATCAAGTTGCTCAGAGCCCCATCAATCCTGGCCTTGAATGTCTCCAGGTATGTGGTCTCCCCCACCACTCTGGGCAACCTGTTCCAGTGTTCCTCCACCTCATAGTAAAGAACTTCTTCCTCATGTCTAATGTAAATCTATCCTTCCATAGTTTAAAACCATTGCTTCTCATCCTGTTGCTACATGCCCTCGTAAACAGTCCCTCCCCACCTTTCTTGTAGGCCTACTTCAGGTATTGGAAGGCCACTATAAGGTCTCCCTGGACTCTTCTCCAGGCTGAACAGCCCTGACTTTCTCAGCCTGTCTTTGCAGGAGAGGTGTTCCACCCCTCTGATCATTTTTGTGGCCCTCCTCTAGATCCGCTCCATCAGGTCTATGTCTTTCTTGTGTTGAGGGTTCCAGAATTTTTTATTGTCTAAAATATCTAGTCAAGTTCTATCAAGGAATGTGTAGGAGCAGCCTTCAAAACATGGCTGCAATATTAGTCTTTTACAATCAAATGATCTAGTTTAGAGATCATCTTTGTACAGATTTTGCAGAAAGGGCAGCTATGATTTAACCACAAAAACTTAGTTTATAACAATGAAGTGTATGACTAAATGTTCATCTACAAGTCAATGTTCCCTTGATGCTAGGGTCTATAATATTTTCATGGAAATACCTCAATACTTAATTTTTGCAAGAGATTCTTACTGCCTTTTTTTTAGTGTGTTTGTGTTTAGTAATATTTCATTTACTGTGAATTATCTCAGAGGGACTCAAACCTGGTGTTTTGTTATGCTTTACCATCGGCCTCTATCTTACATTTTTTCATCCCTACAGTCTTTAAGTGGTTAAGTGTTACCTTCTTTGCAGATATTTCCAGTTAAAAAAATGGGCATTGTTTATAAAAGAGCACAAGATATTTTCTAACCGTGAAAAAATTTAAGCTGTAACATGAAATAATGTTTAGCTCAAAACAGTAGAAGTATGTCTAGATTCTACTTGTGCGTGTTTTAGTAACTTTTTTAACCAATCACCGAACCCGATTTTTAATACATATCTTTATTATTGAAAAGCTAAGCTGAAATTTGTCTGTTTGCAGATAAAGCCACCTGAGTGTGCTAGCAAGTTACAGAACAGCTGTCTTCTCAATCGTGTGAACAGAAAGGACGTTCCCTACTTCCTTTTTTAAATGGTGAGTTGTTCCAGAGAGCCCTTACTGAACATACCTGTCGCTTACTTGGCATTTGTGTGAATCTGTTCCAAATAGCTTTGAAAATTGTGGTAAGTTCTTAAACTGAAGACTGACGATGAACTTTGGAAACTGTGCAGAAGGTTTTGAGTTAGTGTTGGGAAGGAGGTTTACGTTTTTGTCATGTTAAAGATATGCTGTAGTAGGCCCTGAAATAAATGTCAAAAACACTGCTAGCCTAGGAGACTAGCATCATTTAAACACTAATCTTATTGTTTAGAAAATAGAAATGACTGTACTTTATTCAGGGATGTTCGTGAGGTACTGGATTTATAAATTTGCATCTGTTAATTACTTTTACCCTGTGTAATCTCTACTTTGCTGATGTGTTGTCTTAGAGATTTAAACTAAATCTGCTGAGGTTAAATGTTTGACTGTTTACCTCAAAGTGCGATGGATAATAAGATTTGTATTTATTGATATTAAACTAGCTTTGTGGGGTAAAACCCCGCTGCCTCCCTATCTCTCAGCTGTGACACATACCATAGACTTATAGATGAGGAATATCTGTTGTGTTGGTGGAAGAGTATGAAAACAGCTGTGGTGCATTTTCTTCACTGTGACATGGGATGTGGGCCACACTGGTGCTAATGAAGGACTACTGCTGAAGTGCAGACAATTTTGTGAGAATCTAAGTAAAACTGGTTGTTATGTATTTTTTTAGGGGGCTGCAGCTTGTCTGCTTCTGCAGTGGAAAAGAAAAACCTTTTGAACAGTGGAAGAAACTGGAGAGCAGGTTTGTTTTTCTTCCTTCTGAGAGGATGAGGAGGTTAAAAGCAGTATTAACTACTCTAGGAGAGACCACTGACCACTTTCTTCCTGCTTTGCACACCGCAGAGCCACCTTTGGCAGAAACAGCAGCCAGCCTTGCTTCGAGGTCTGTGAAAAAAGCCAAGTGTGCAGCAGTGCTTTTGGATACTATTGACTTTGCCCATGTCCTAGTGCTGACCCTGACTATAAATGTACCTAGTGTTTAATAGTCTGGAGTTTAATGTAGCTGAAGGGCCTTTAAAGATAGAATACCGAACATACTTGAGAGTAATCAGCCTTTGATTTTTCAAGAAATATTAAACCCCAATTTTAGTCAACAAATTTAACTTTTGATTGAACACTGATCATTTAGGAGTTATAAATGTTCTAATAGGGCAAGAGGAAATGGGTTCAGGTTGTGCCAAGGGAAGTTTAGATGGGATATTAGGAAGAATTTCTTTACTGAAAGGGTTATCAGGCATTGGAACAAGTTGGCCAGGGCAGTGGTGGAGGCCCTCATCCCTGGAGGTATTTAAAAGACGTGTAGATGTAGTGCTTAGGGATATAGTTTAGTCCAGTGTTAGGTTTATGATTGGATTTGATGATCTTAAAGGTCTTTTCCAATCTAGGCAATTCTGTGATCCTGTAATAGGATGTACAATTTTGAAACTCCTACCTGATCAATAAAATGATAATCTTATATTTAAAATAATGATTGATTTCTACAGAAATGTAATATTTTTCTTTCTAAATTTCTGCTTCAAATAATTTCACTTTCAAGTCATAATTAAAAATTCAAATAGCTTAATTTGCCTGTTTTGCATGCATAGTAAGACATTTTCATTTTAAATCAAGTCATTGTATCACCTGGGTTATAATTGTGCGTTGTCTTTTCACGCTTCTCTGGATTTCCTAGTTTGTTTTTTTTTTTTAATATAAATGCCCTCAGAAGTTGTCAAGTTACTCAAAATACAACTTTTAGATGTTTGTGAAAGCTACCGATTCATTAACATGCCATCCTGTGCTAAGTAGTGTTCGCTGGCTTTTCTAAGCTTCCATTGTGATCCTGCAACACTACTCGTACGTGTCTTCCACAGAGGAAGTTAAAGAAGGTATAGTCAGAAAGGAAACAGTAAATGCAGGGCTTGAAAAATGACCCTGATGCTGACAAGCTTCAGAGGTCAATTCGCTAGACTAGCTCCTTTAGAATTGCTTGTGATGACAACAAATGTACTTTTATAGTTAATTTGGCATATAAAAATGTTGCGTATTCAGTGACATGTTTTGAAAAGAGATGTTAAAGTTATGTTTGTGATTGCTGTGTGGATAAGGCTGTTCCAGTCATTAGAAATACTTGTGTTGTGAAGGCACCTTAGGTATTTTCAGTCAGGGTTAAACCAAATTTATTTGCAAAGACCTTTGCCTGTCCTGTCTGACTCTTCAGTCACATAACCTGTATCCCTTGTGGCTGGCAAATTATAGAATAATTTTGTAACTTAAGTTTGTGATTTAAACCAAACTATTAAAGTTTCTTGTAAATTTACTTCAGGAGACTACCGTTTGCATTTTCCCTGAAGGAAAGAAGCTTTTCAGAGTAGGGGAGTGTGTGAAACATAGATTGAGCTGGAGAATGGGGAAAGGTTTTTAGTCTACTCAGCCAGCTGAAAGCTGAAGATTGCTAATTACATAGCAGCAGATGGGGGGAGAAGTAGGACAGTGTTTCCCAAATGGTCTCCTGGGGAGAAAAAAGGCATATGAGAGAGGAGGAAGTATCCCAGAATCCTTGCATTACAAATGGTAAAGCCAAAATGAGATGGAGCTGGTTTTGGGAGAGACTGACCGATTACACATGATAGAGAAGTCTGATCGCAGATTCTCATCTTAAGAGGTGCATGCATTTTCTTTTTTTCTGTCTGTTTTTTATATTAGAAGAGGCTGAATATTTGGGCTCAACTCTGGCCTATCTTGGGTTCAGCTCTATTCGTTGTGCACTTATTTCCATTTTAGACATGACTGCATGGAGTTGAGGGACTTTATATATTTTAATTGCAGCCTGGCAAATGGGTTTGATGTCAATACACAAGGAGGAGTAATTTGGTAAAACTGGCATCCGTGCTGTGAGATCCTTAGCATGCCCATCACGTTTTCAAGATAGTGATATGAACACCTACAGAAATACTCTTCGTTAGCACCGTCTCAGACCGTGGGAAATTCAGTGCTACTTCAACACTGCAAATAAATGCAGTCATTGGTCTCTTCTCTGAACTTTTTCTGTGATTGGCGTTATGGTAACTTCCCATCTGAATTATGCAGCTGGTGCATAGGGATCTACTTGAAGATGAGGTTTTAAATCTCGGGGTTGTCTGTGCAATGATTAACTAAATCAATTTCTAAATTTAACTGATGTAGTCAAATTGCTTCTTGAACTGTGTGTAGATTAGTCTCGAACGGCTTGATTTTTCCATACATGCAGCTGGTAGTCTGTGTAGATTACACTGACTATTTTAAAGTGTTGTTAAGAGCACTGTAAGTATTGATGGGTTTGTTACATAGTTTGGTGGGGTGTATGGAAGATGCAAGTTATCATAAATAACTTTCAGTGAAAGTCTTTAAGAATTGGAGTCAAGACACTTGTGTCTAGCGTTACCCTGTCAGTCGACAAGACTCTTATCTCTGGTGCAGTTGCACAAGTTTTGCTCAGTTTGTTGTGATTCTCAAATAGCCACAGGTGGGGTGACAACAACCACAGCATTGTCTCCTGGAGCCTCCTCAGAGAGGTGGCAATAGTAGTCCTCGTTTTGCTCAGCACCCAGCTGGTTACAGCTCTAGTCAAGGAATCTATTCCTCTTGGATTGTGGGATCTCATCAGCTCAATGAGTTTTAGACTAATAATTGTATTTCACAGGAGAACGTTTTATCACCAAGTTAACAGCAAGGGCAGTGCTGTGATGGAGGCAAGTTTATAGTAACTTCACTTCAGCATTCTGCATCTTTCTTTGTTTCTGTTTAAAGAAAGACAAAAACATCCTAGCATCCAGTATTCTAGGATTTTATTTCCCCCCTCATTGTTTTCATGTCAGCATGTTTACATTCAAAATCTACTTGCTGATGTTAAGAATGAACATCTACTTCTAGGAAACAGTTTAGTTCTAAACAATTTAATTATAGATAATATTGAAAAGTATTTTGGTCCAACATGCAAAATATTTTGGAGCACACTCGTGGCAAACTTCAGGACTAACCACTGTGGAACTGAAGTGGCGAAAATCAAACTTTTTTGGAAATAGGTGTTGAAATAAATTTCAGACCGCTTTAAGTTCACAAGAGTCTGCAGTGATCATCAGGATCTAGATGATTGCCCTTTCCTCTAACTTGAGGAATAAAATTACAGCGTGTTTTATCAATACTCACTTGGCAGTCATATACCTTTTCTTGTAAATGAAGCATTCGCTTTAAAGCTTTCTCATGTTTTATGTGCAGTTGGTATATTTATAGGGTTAAAAAGACTATCCTTAAACTCTGTTCGTCTAGTTGCAGCTACCCAGCTACAGAAAGAAGCTGGCTATGCATTAAAACAGTTTAAAAATAGGTATTAATGGGTCCTTACACTTTAAGAAAAAAAAAAAAGGCACTGGGACTCTTCAGACAGCTGCCCGACTTGTAGTCTGTCAGCATTTAGTTAGCCAGGTATATTTTCCCCGTCATTTGGGGAGAAGCTGCATTTAGTCCTGAGTGTTTGTGGAAAGAGTTGACATGTTATGTCTGAGGGAGTTTTCACATTCAAATAAGGACACAGTATTTAAATAAGGTATTTCACTGTGACAGTGGGAGGGGAATTAGGGACGTCTGTAGGGAGAGGATAGGAAAAAGGGAGGAGCAACTACACTGTCCCATTCTTTTAGTTACCCGACTTTTTTTTGGAGCGTAAGAAAGTCTTTAGAATCTGCCTGACTGGCAAACGGTCGTAATAAAAAGTTTAGAACAAGGTTTTGTACCAAGTAGGCCTTGTAGGCAAACACTGGAATGTGAAACTGTGGGAGGGGAAGGATAGTTGGGAGCATCAGTTTATACCTCTCCTCTTAGTTACCAATGCCTCTAACTCTTGTTGGACCAGCTGGCAACTTCTAAAGGAGTAGTGAGACATGACATTGCCAAAAGTGAGGTGTGCAAAGCAGAGTCTGGACTAGTAAAGTCTTTCTGGTAGATGAAAGCAGCTGTAGGATGTGTTAAGGACACAAGAGCCTCCCTTGCTGTATTGGCAACTGGAGTAGAGAGTGTGCAAAAAGCAGTAGTGCTGGAAGTGAAGGAGAGAAATTATTGTCAGTAGGGCACCTAAAAAGGAGAGGGTTGGACTATGGCTCTAAAATCTGAGCAGGGCATCTTATCAGTGTAAAAATAAGTGGAAAAAAAACCTCAGCATAAAAGCAAGCAGCCTCTCTTCAGGTATTTGGCTACTGAATTTTGTTAGATAGGTGTTTGTTTGTGAAATTATGAAACATGAATGTGATCAGTTCAACACGCAATCTGTTTGTGTACTGTTTTATGACATTTATAGTAAAAGTCATGGGAAACAAGTAAAGAAATGTTCTATTCTCTGGGAATTGTAAGAGTTAAGACTTCTTATACCCAAAACATGTAGAGAATACCTTCCTTTGATTTTATTTTTTTTTTAGTGGTTTGTCCTTGATTCCATCTTACTCCCTTGGAAAAAAGGGACCTTTACAGTTTACCAGGAGCTGAGAGCAACTGTTTTACTTGAGATGTGATGGTGCCTTTAATCAGATTGGTGACTTCTTCCTGAGAAGAGGGTACCCATTTTTTTGCTTAGTTTATATCCACCCTCCTCTTTCAGAGTACTGTATATTTATTAAAAAATTATCCTTCAATACTTAATGCTTTAAAAATTAATTTGGTCTTAAATATTTATGGGTATAGGCTGTTTTTTCTTTTTGTAAACAAACCGTAGACATCAATGTCTACCAAGTTAGCATTCACTAGAAGCATCTTTTTACGAAAAAGATGGAAGTGATGCAGGCATAAACTATTTATGTGGCTAACAAGGTAAACAGAATTTGTAGTGTAGTACAATCCTTGGGACATGACAGGTCCATCTGTGAGCCTGTGGAATAAATATATAAGAAATGTCTGTTTTCTTCTATTCAATAAGACTTTCACTGACCTTCTCAGAGTTTGCTAGGACTCCAACATGATTTTGAGAATTGTGGCAGCGAGAGGATGACAGAAAATTGCAATGTGTCTGAGCTCGTTAGTGTCATAGGTCTGTATTCCAACCAATATAATGGACTAGGACTAGAGGGCATGACTTATAAGGAGCAGCTGAAGATACTAGGTTTGTTAAGCTTGTAGAAGAGGGTATTAAAGGGTGACCTCATGGCTATCTACAACTTCCTCATGAGAGGAAGAATAAAGGGAGGTGCAGATCTTTCTGGTGTCTGGTGATGGGGCTTGAGGGATTGACTTAAAGCTGCATCAGGGGAAGTTCAGACTGGATATTGGGAAAAAGCTCTTCAGTGAGAGTGTGGTCAAGCACTGGAGCAAGTTCTGCAGGGAAGTTCTTTTGGTCCCAAGCCAGTCGAGGTTCAAGGTCTGTTTGGACAATGCTCTTGAGTATCTGGTTTAATTTCTAGGTTGCCCTGTGTGGAGTCAGGAGTTGTACTTAATGATTCTTATGGGTCCCCTCCAACTCAGGATATTCTATGACTAGGCTTAAATCCTCTTACTATTACAATACTGATGCATTTCTTTTAGAATGAAACTAATCTTTCAGGTCCAGTTATCCCATTTTAGGTAGTTGCATGTGCTTAGCTTGCTACTCACCCATGCAACCAAAGGCTGTAACTGGTCTTTTGAATGTCTCTGTCCTGTTTCATTATGAAATGGGAGATAAGGTTGAATTCCTGTTTGGTTTATTGTGTGTTTTTGTTTTTATTTTGTGCTGAAGCAGATTGGAGTGCTCCTACTGTCACACATAGTGTGGTCCCAGCTACAAGGGCAGTAATTCCATAAACTGCTTTGACTTCTTTCCTCTGGATTAAGTTTCTGCTCACTTCCAATCTGATTCCAGCCCTGGAAGCGGCTCAGGCAGGAGCAGCAGCTATAATGCTGATGAAATGGGGAATGGGGAAAGGAATCCACGTAATTAAGTCAGGGAGTGGTTGGCTTACAGCTGTCTTTTTAAAAAGCACAACTTCAAGTGGAGTGGACCTTAAGGCAATAACTGGGTTTTGCTTCTGAGAAGGAAACATAATTCGTCTTGTGGTTGAAGCATTTATTGCTAAGTATGGGTGTGGTCTTGGTCCAGTTTCTGATCTCTCTGTGGGCCTTGTGTGCTGGCCAGCATCATCAAGTAACTTTGTGACTCTCAACTGTATAATTGAGATGCTGCTCCTTTTGCCTTTCTCAAGTTTGGAAAGTAAATTTAATGTCTAGGTGTACAGATACTGTAGTAACACAGGTATCGTGTAGCCAGTAGGCTTTCTGATGCTACTTTGTGGTTGCAACCTGGCTGGGTTTGGGCAGTCCGTTTCCCTCCCCCACCCCCCTTCAGTGGGTTTTAGTTGACTGTGTTACCAGGAATTTGGTATGCAGTTGACAGCCAGCTAGCAAGGAAGATGAGATCCTTCCCCAAGTGTTGTGTGCCTGAGTACATTCTAGGGAAGGAGAGGATGGATGAAGCTCTGACTCTTGTGTGTGGAGTTTTATCCCCTGCTTGCCCATGGAGCCTTCATTTGTAAATATTGGAGGGAGCCATAGTTAAAAAATACTGTGTCAGATTTTCAGCCTTAAGATTATTGTTGTTTTTTTTTCTTTTCAACTGGTATTTGCCTCTTCCATTGTGTCCTCATAAAAATAAAAACAAAATAAACTTGTTCTTTTTCATCCTTTATATAATGCATTAAACCATACCAAGACAACAGGCATTTGGGGTGCGTTATGCTGTTGGTGTGGTTTGGATCCAGAAGTATATTTATGATGCAGATTCCCCACTTGTGGAGTATATGAACTCTTCATTCCTGTGTCTGAAACCAAAAGGTGCTCTCTAGGAGCTTATCTGTTGGTGTTCAGCATTTAATGGGCTATGAGACTGGGTGAGAGCTAGTGTGGAACTAATATCCCCAATTCCCTACCAGAAAACCCTACATAAGATGGACACAGGATCATCGGCATCAACTATTCTGCTCTACAGGTCTCAGCTTGCTAATGCAGTCGCTAACCTTCGTACTGTTTTCCTAATTCCATTTGAAGTCTTTGAACATCCCCAGAGGTCCACAAGTGGAAAACCTCTGTTGGATGGTGCTGCTTTAACTTGTGGACTCCGAATTTCTTCAGTTGTGTTTTTATTATACTGTGTAATACTATTACACGAGTTTTCCTCCCAGCTCACCCACACTTGGCATCCACCCACAGTTGGTGTTGATTACAAAGATATTGTAATCAAAGAATTACAAAGATAGCTGTAAATTAGTATGATACTGCCAAATGTTCGATGTTAGGTTCTGAAATTTCATAGATGCTTAAAAAGCTACATTTACACTTTCACGACATAAATACATATGTCTTGGAGAAGGACAGAAAGACTTCTGTTTACCACAAAGCACATTTAAATGCACTTAAATGCTGGAAGAAAGCAGACTTTTAAAATTATTTAATATTATCATTGGTAGCCTCTGCATCCCCAGTAATCTCAGCTAAGATTTGATGATTTTAGCTGCAAAAAAAAGTTGCTTAAGCCTCTTTTTAGTGATTGATTATACATGTAAGAATGCTTTTTTTTTTTTTCTCACCTCACTTGAAGTTGGTTTCTGGAGCATTTCTACCCTGCCAGCTCCATGGAGATCTGTTGATACGATGCCAGATTTCATAGAACACAACTTTCCAGCCTTCAAGTCTTGAAAGGGGATTTTTAGAGACGACTAACTGCTGCATTCACTCTGAGACTCACTATGGTTTTATAGTAGCTTATTTGTCTCATAATGAGTTACTGTATGGGTAATGAAGAAATCTCTTTAATGCTGCAAATAAGGTTTTGTAAGCCAACATTGCTGTATCAAAACATGTTACTTTTACTAATGCCTGACATGGATTTTAGGCTTTAATACCCTCCTCCCCCTCCAAAAAAAAACCCCCAAACAAATCAAAAAAAGACACAAGATTTATAGATTGAATTATTAGGAAATTAATGGTGGGCAGAACGTTGATATCTGAATTTGCAATGCTAGTAAAAGGGAGGATCTGTCATAAAAGAACCAGAAACACTGAGGGAAACGAATGTTTTGTATTTGGGAAGGCTGCTTTCAATCTCAATATGCTTCATGTGTTAGTAATGTTATAGATATATGAAGTGTATGCAAATTTTTCTTTTTACTACAGCTTTATTTCTCTTACTGTTCTGTTCCTGGTGAAAGATACAAATGGATATCCGTCCATGTAACTTAATTTAAAAAAGTATCTTCGGTATCAATAAGGCCAGGAGAGGGAGGATAATCCATCTTGATTTATGTCAGACCCTGTGGTATTTGCTTGTGATTCAATTGTTGGGGTATGTGGAGCTTCTGTGCCTCTGATGACTGGATGTTCCCTTGTGCCATTGCTATTTTATTTTATGAACTGGAAAATTATGAATGGCTAATTTCTTGTGCATCAAACAGGAGTGGTTTCTGTGATTAACTTGAAAATGTTAACCACGCGGCAGTGGGGGAGCAGGAGATTACCTGGTACAGAGAAACCCCATCATTAGTGCTCAAGCTACTGTACACAGGCAGATAACACATGGGAAAGGTATCAAAAGCATCCCCACCCTGAGAAAACCTCTGCTCAGAGCTCAGTCCTCCTTAGGCACCAGAGCCAAGTAACCATGGCACACAGAGCTGCAGAATACCTGGCTACATTAATGCTTGGCCTTAATAAGGGTACTTGTGCTTTGTGATGACTTTTTGGGTGGTGGGTGGTTTGGGTTTCTTGTGGGTTTTGGTTTTTATTGCTGCTATCTTGAGTCTTGCACTCTAACTCGTAGTATCTTTTTGGATTTACGCCCCAGTCCTCGACTGCATGTTGCTTTGTGATAATGCTGTAGTACGGTAGCCACCAGAAGATGGACTTCGTGGGAACAGATGGTGTGCTTGGCTCAGGATGAAAATAGCTGGGAATTTTTATGTTGATTCACTTAGACTCAGCTGTTGGATCCAAACGCAAAATATTTTGTTAAATTTTCCCTTAAAATACACCCAAAATAAATCTGTTTTTCCCCCCACACAGACTAGCTGCCATTTCCAGGTTTCTGACATATAAGGAAGGAAAGTGAAATGTTGATAGTAGTGTTATAATGAGGAGAATCAGGGAAATCCTGAGTTTCCTGCTGCAATTCCACCATGTGGGTGGGTGGGAAGCTCCGCCTTGAGAAATTTTAGGGTTGTTGATTTACTTTGTATTAATTTAAATCTTCATGGGCTGTCTGCATGGCTCGTGACACATGCCAGGAAATCTCTGCTGCTGTCTCCAAGAACCTTGGTTGTTGAGGTGGACATTGAAGTTGCTTGACTGCAAGGTATTTTCCAGATCGTGATACACTGTGGTAGCCTGGTAAAACACTACTGGCGGTTGTTTCCCAGTCTCTGTTGCCTGGTGAGCACTGGGAGTGGAGGAGGCACATCAGGAGTCAAGGCAGGCAAAGATTAATGCTGAATTGTCACGGTACAAAATGTTTTTCTTTTGCTATTTGGCCTATGTTATTGGTCTCTTCCATCATCGCAGAGTGTCATATGTATAATAAATGTGTGTATATCAGATATATATGTACACAAACCGTGTACTTGTGTATGTATGTGTATATGATTTTTTGAGATTTTTTGGTATGGAAAAGCACTAGAAAAAAACCCACAACACTTCCCTGTGACATTTTAGATTTTGGATTAACTGAACTATAAGAAGACTTAACACTTTCCTGTGACATTTTAGATCAACTGCTGTGGGGAAAAGAGTTTAAGAACAGATTTTTCTCATGAAAAATGCTGTTCTGAAAAGATTTTAATGATAAATATTAGACAAGGGAAATAAGGAACACTGTGTATTCTCATGAAATGGCTATTATTTGACATCAAGTGGATCCGTCATTCCTTTTGTACTTTTCCCTCCAATTTAGGGTTAATTGGAGCTCTGAAAAACAAATTAGTGAATTTGCTTCTGGTTTAGCTTGGGGTCATTTGAGGATCTGACCGACATGTTCTCACTGCAGGCGGGCTCCTGAGGCCTCACCACGCGGCCTTTGTCACATGGGCTGTGACCCACACGGTTATTTCCAGCACTTTAAATCCAGTAAGGCTCTGTTAAATGGGATCAATATAAGTCAGTAGGGCCTCGCTGCAACTTAAGTTTTCTTCAGATAATCGAGACATTTGCTTCTGATAACACTTACTGTTTGTGAAGGGGGAGGAAGGCTGGGATAAATGGGCTCTAAATGGTCTCCAGGAGCTGTTTGTGCATTATTGTATCTAAATGTTAAGAAAAGGCTTGGTTATATTTGCAGACTATTAATATTCTGTTACAAGTTCTTCCAGTGTTAAATTGTCTAAAGTAATGTTAAAATATTATACGGTAATGACTGTGTTACTGAATTATTCCATTTCTGTAATGTAGATAAAATGTGACTTTCCATAACTCTAATTAGAAGAATGTGTATTAGATATCCAAAACAGATTTAAGGCATGTACTCCTAAGATGTATATGGCCATTGTTCAAGAGAACAGGTTGAAAGAATCACAGTTAAAATAGTCTCTCAGTAGTTTATAGTAAATGGGGAGATGAAAAGCTACTCTGTGCCCTCTTATTTTAATTGTCAGATGAGTGGAGAGGTGATTTGTGCTTGCAATGATGCTTTTTGGACTGTAGTAAAAAAAATCCTGGAAATGAAGGGTGGTGAACAAGAAACTTCCATGAGGTGGGAGATGTCCTGGTGTGGTTGATTGTTAGTTAAGTAATAGTATTTATTAAATAGCAGTTCTCTTGGTTTTGTCATGTTATAATTGTATTGCTCTGTAGTATTACTATGCTAGAAAATTGAGGTACTAAATAGATAGGAATCACTAGTGTTGGAAATGCACAGCAAGATGTTTGAACCATAGTTTACTTTTAAGGCTGGATTCATCTTAGCTATTGCATGGTGGTACTTCTGGTTGTTGAAAGAGTGACCTGTAGACATCTTCTCAGATATCTGGGCTACTGAGTTTTTCTTCTGTGGAGAATGAGAACTGTGGCTCTCTGTGCAACCATCCCTGTGCTCAAATCTGGTGAGATCCAAGCCTGATGGCAGCATTTTGACCCACTAGTGGAGGGCTGTTCTGACCTAATTAGCTTGCTGTTATAACAAGTTCTGGTGCTTTGTGATTTTGCTCCTTTTGACCTCATCCAGTTTGTACTCCTGATTGAATGTTACCATTTAGGTCTTAAAGGTTAAAACAATGTTAGATTATACAGGACGCTGCTTTTCCAATCAATGTTTCGGTACTTCAGAGTTTTCATAGACGTAATCATTGGTTATTCAAAGTAGAAAGAGCTGAATAATTCAGCAGCCGTACGGTTTGCACATGTCAAGATGATACAAAAGGGGGATGATCAATCTAAGTCCTTTTTCCTGTGCTGTAGGACAAAGCACTGCTTCTTCCTCTTAACTCTGCGCAGAGTTCCTTCTCCTTGTTCTGGCTGAGTGCTTCTTTTCAAGAGATGGTATTTTTAAAGGGTAAATGTGATTTGAGAGGCAGACTGTGTAATGTAGTAAGGTTTTGGTATTTTTTTCTTTCAACTTTGCTTAAACAAGCTACTGCTATTTCTGTATATGCATATGGAAAATGCTTTTGAGTTGCTCTGCAAAACTATTCAGATAGAATTTAAACAAGCTCCAGAAATGCATAGCATGTATCTTTTTTTCAGTAAAAACAAACAAATAAAACTAAAGGGAAACAAGTGGTGATTCAGTTCTGTTTGCTTGAATAGGAAAAGGGATGATAATAAATTCTTGGGAGTATAATACAGCTTTCAAGAAAGGTCATATGAAAGAAAAATGTGTTTTCAGTGCAGCATAAGTACTTCCTTATTGAAACAAGTCCATTCTTAGGATGGCAAAAACTAAACAAATACTCTTATGTGGCTCAAAAAGACATTTTTTTGTTTCTCATGTACACACATAAGTTACACTGTATTTGGTGTTAGCCAAGTTGTATTAGGTTGAAATATTAAAATTGATAGTGGCAGTAAGGGGTTTTTTGGGGTTTTTTTAATGTATAAACACGGTGGAACAGATGTTCAGAACAGTATGGAATATTCCTTCCCCATCCCACCATCCCTTTCACACCGAGCCATCTGGAAGGGACTATGGGCAGGATGAGCAGCCATCACGCTAAGAACAAGATTAACGTGTCGGCATCTTTTGTTGATACTTTAAACTGGTCACTGAAAGCAGCAATGTGAGTTGTTGTTATTGTGTATGTGGTGACATTGTCCACATGGCTATGGAAAAAAGAAGATAAAATGTGACTTATATACAACAATTAATAAATTCAATGGTTGTCAGTCTGGACTTGGACCCACACAAGCACAAATCAACTTTTTTTTCCTCATTCAACATGCTATATTCTGTGACTAACCACCTTTTAGCTGTAAGCACAGTGTCAGGTAATGGTGTTCTGTTAAGCCAGATTTAAATTTACTTACTTGGGTAAAAGCTTCTGTAAGTGTTTTTCCACAGATTCCCAGGCTGTGCTCTTCATGGACTTAATTTTTTTTTTTACCCTGATTTTTTTCTTTTTTTTTACAAGAATACCCCACGTGGATGTCTTCCAGTTTAATCAGCTGGATTTCTTTAGTATCCTTTAGCCTTATTTCTTTTGAGATGAAAGTGTCATCAGTGCTTTGGCTTAATAAACAAAATTTTGGTTAAAGGTCAACTTATGATCTAGGAACAAGAGGCTGTAGTCATGTGTGAAGGTGTCCTGGATCATCTGCATTCTGATACAGGGTGAGTAGAAAAGGGCAGGTGGATCTGATGCCTGCAGAGCGATTGGATTCAGGAGAGCAAGCTCTTGTATTGTGCAATCTGTTGAACCTGTATTAGATTTCAAGTAAGCAAACCTATCCTTGAATAGATAACATCCGTAACATTAAGTGTACCAAGGAAGATTTAAAATGTGCTAGTGAGGGAGAAATCTTATTTAGAAGCTTAACAAATAGCTTCAGTGGGACCACTGAAGCGACTTCCGTTGTTTTGTGTTTCTTTCAATAAAAAGATTAAGGAAGGGGAATCTTAACAAGATTCAAGAAGGCGCTTGAAAATGACATGCTTAAAGCCCGAAATTACTACTCTAGTGCCCTGAGCTATTCTAAGTGAGAAGGTGAATCAGAAGAAAGTGACACAACCAGCCAAAAGTCTCAACTCTCAAAGGAGAGATAAGCATGAGGAGAAGAAGAGGGGTTAAAACTAGCTGAAGGATATTCACGGATGTTCTGGGCAGAGTTTATCCTGTGAAGAAAGGTAGTGATGTAATTTAGTGTTTAAATAAAATACTTCAACATGAAGAATATGATGTGTATATATTTTCCTATATTTTTATTAAAAACATAATGTACCTTTGGAAAGTATAAAGACTTAAGTGATGGGTAAAAAAAAAATCCAAACTAATTTACCAGCAAGGTTTTTTGCATATTAGGTAGTGTGACAATACTATGAATATAAATTGCAAAATCCATTAATTTGGGTAATGAGAAAGTAGAGGAGGAAAAAAAGATATTCCACAGATATGTTCTATAGATATGTTTTAGTTGGGCCTGGAAAGAACTGTAGTTGACTTGGAAATGGAGATAAAACAATGCAGTAACTTCAGTTATGCTACTGATTGTACACCTGCTTCATTAGCAGAGAGCAAGAAGTATCTTTATTTCTTCCTTTAACGATGGTGAGGCCATTTAATTGGATGGCATGTACATGTTCCTTTATTTCAGAGCAGAAGCTAAAACTTTATCATGATCTGCCTGTAATTCATAGTGATAAGATCTTCATTTCCTTAGAAACTGCTGGGGAGAAATACTGCGATGGAGAAAAATCAGTGTTGAGTTGTAGTTTTGGAATATTTAATTTCTACAGCAATAACTTTAAAGTAGTCCCTCAGTGTCGTTCATTGAGGCATGGTTATTAGGTGGTGAACTGTGGACACTAGTGGAAGTGGAAGTTGATGAAACCTTTGGTGCTATTACAGCGTGGCAGATGCACAAATACCTTCCTGAACCATGGTCAACAGGTAATGCAAAGATGGGGTGCTAGAACAAAGGCAAAAAAAATCCAGCAAGCTTTAGTGAAAATAAGGCAGATTTCTGACTTGTCTTCGTAACTGTTGATAGCATTTTAAAACTTCTGTATTACAATCTACACTTTCAGGGAAAGAAAATTTGAAGTTAAATGATTCTCAGGACCTTTTTTCATGCATTAGTGAATGTCATCTTGCATATGCATGTTTAGAGTTAATGCTAGTGTGAAATTCTGATGAGAACTAAATTTAAGGTAATTGTAACTGTAAATACTCAGTGCTGTGCCATTTACTTATTTTCTCTCCTCCCCTGTTATCCTTTCCCATGTGATTGCTTAGTGTCTTGATTTCCTTCATAATATCACTGGACCATAAAATCTGCCCTGAAGAGCTCAGCACAGACAAAAATCCAGCCAAAAAAAAACCCCAACACAACCCTCCAAGTTGGTGAACCTTCAGAAATAGCTCATTGCAACAGACATTAAAAGAAGAGCTCTATTAAAGAAAGAAAATTGCTTCAGGGATTTCTGTGCCCGTTTCATCATTGCTAATACTTAGGCTGATATGATGAGAGGAAGATCAGAAGTGGTGGTCTGATGCTAAGAAGAAAAACCTGTTTCTACTCCAGCCTTGACTGTCATGCCTTTCATGCAGATCTGGCCAGCAGGAGGAAGATCTGTGGAAATGATGTTGATATAGTTGGCTTATGTATTAAATTTTAGCTATTCTTTTGAAGTGGACATTTTCTTGGCACTTCACTTCACATGTGTTGTCTTGTTGAAAGATGTGGTTTGTTCTTAGTTTTTTGTTATCCTTAAGGAACAGAATTGTATTAGACTTTGTGCATGCTTCCAACATCTGCCCTTGCTTCAGCAAATGGTGTCAAAGTCAAGAGAGTTGCATTAAAAATCAGGGGAAATATGAAAAAGCCCCTATATTAATAAAAACACTTTGTCCCTTAGATTGCGATAAGTCTAATAGGAGTACTTAGTACTTAAAGGGTAATTGTGATGTCTAGCAAAACTTTATTTTGTTTTGATAGTTATTCCATAGTATGGAATTGTATACTTGATAGAACTAGAAAAACTAGAAGGTGCTGTTAAAAATTAAGTCGTGTTTAGGTGCTTTTTGATAAATATCAAATAATTGTGGGACATTAGAGCAATATTAGACACTGATGGCTAAATAGTTTATATTCTTTTGCAGTATACAAAATGGCAATTCAAACTCTTGTTAGAATGAAGCCGGTTTAAAAAAATCCAAACTTTAAATAGTACAGATAAATTACATTACATGAACTGTGAATTTAAAATAATGATTTCCAGATTATATGCTAGTTCCAGTTTATTCAACTTGTTGTTACTGATAAAGTAGTAAATGACATTCACAGGTAAGTAGGAAAGGTTCACAAACATCCAGTTCCCAGGCCATTTAGGTCAAGGAATACCAGAAAGGATTGTGCATTAAAGGCACGTGTATTCCTTTCCTTCCCTGGAGATATGAGGATAACAGTATCTGCTATCCGTGTAGCCTTTTCCTTGTGTCTTGTAGGGAAAGATGAGGAGCCTTTGGAAGACAGGGAGATCTGTGGGAAAAAATGGAGATGAAGAGCATCTCCAAAGCTACTGTTTTGGGTCTTTCATCTTCCTGCTTTCCCTGCTCTTCCTATTTAGCACGTACATAAATTTTGAAGGTGGAGTGATTGCAGACTATCTAGAACTGCAAACTTGAATAGGAAAAGGAGTAATATTACCAAGTTGGATGCCATACAGAGATGGAGATTTAGCATGTTGAATAGAGATGGTATGATGAGGAGATAGTGTAACTTGATTATGGGGCTAGAGGTGAGGAAACCAACAGTATTTCTTTGGTTTTGATGAGGTGAAATGCAATTCTAGGCACCTAGATTTAGGTGGGTGCACAGCAGAGGATACATATGAGGTATCTGAGCTCACCATATCATTCTTCTATCTATCAATAGATGCAGTGCTTTAGTGATTCTCTTTAGGCTTCTGCTGACCTCTCAAGAGGGGCACAGAGCTCCTATTTGTGTAGTCATACAAATTTAGGTGCTGAATTTTGAATGGGATCCCGTCTGGTACTTATGACAAGCTGCATATTCAGTCCATCTCTTGTTTTCTTCTCCATAGGAGGAGAATTCTGGTAGTTTCTCTCTTTTTATAGAGATCTGTGAGATTCATCAATGAAAAGACCTAAAGCTCTCTGAAAAACACAATATATTCAGGGAGATTTTTAGGATGGGTGTATGGAAAGCTCTTTTTCATGGTAAAAATAGTCAGCTTTGTTATATTTTACTAGAGCATGAAAGAAGAAACCTCTTTAGAGTTTAAAAAAGGGATTGAATAATGTCTTAGAGAAAAATGTAATAAGGAAGCATTAATAAGTAGAGGGGCTAAATAATGGAGTGGCATTTGTTTCATGGTATTAGTGAATGTGTGAAGAACTTACATGTAGCTGAATTTCACGGTTCTTAGTATTATTTTTAGCATTAGTGTAGATTACAGTGCCTTTTTCGGGATGTGAAAGGGCAAAAGGCAGGTTTGCAGAACAGCAGCTGCTTTGAGTTTTTGCCAGTTGCTCCAATACTTGAAAACCCAGCTTGTCTCTTGTAATAGCTGTGCTCTGCAGTTGTTTGGAAAGATTGTACATTGGGGTTGTTGTCTTTAATATTTGTTACTGTACATCTGCTTCCTACTTGATTTTTTTAAAAACCTGACTTGCCAAGGCAATGTCAAGCTTCCTACATGCAGTTTAACAGCTATTGTCCAGAGGAAGACAGTCCGAGCTGACCTGGAGTGATACTCCCACAACTGCAGGGGAAGTGTGGAAGGAAAAGCAAAAATGCTTCAATTATTTCCTGTACCTTACCTCTACAGTAGTAACTACTGGGATAAGTGCCTTCTAATTTTAAAACAAAATGCAGTTATGCAAGGTGTTACGAGGGGAAAAGAAGAAAAAGAGGTGAGAATACTGAGGGAGCATGCCTAGTGTGAATTTTTAGTTGGCTGACCTAAGCTAATTCAAGCTTCTGATGTCCAGTTCTTTCAGAATGTGCATGGAAATCGAGTTAGGTCAGCTGTGCAGTTGCAGATGCCTGTAGGGTTTGGAGAGCAATGTCTGTTTGTGCTCCAGTCAGAGCTCAGTCCAGCCAGATGTTGCATCTGATGCACATCCAATGAGGCACACGTGTATTTAGTGAGATGTTAAGTGACATCTCACCTTGTTAGTTTTCTTCTTCCCCTTTGATTTCTGCTCCCATTCTTCTGGTCTGATGCTGTCGCCTCCATTTCTGGTGCAGCCAGTTACATATAAGCAGTATAGCATCCTTCTAGATCCTTCATCTCTTAGAGCAGATGCAGCTGGTGGTTCAGGGCCAGCCGTGTTGGACATAGGTGGCTTCATGCAGGGAGTGGAGTTGGACCTGTTTACCCTGGCTGTAAGTCTGTGGCTGTATTGTGTACTTAGCAGGGGTAAAAAGTGTCGGAAAATGACCAGCTGTGATTGGTCCCAGTCTTCTGGACTGATAATAGTGATTTATTTGCCGTATATTTTGGCATGTGGAAGGAGTGCCAAAATATGGGTGAGAAGGGAAGAAAAGTTATTTTAACTTGTGTTGTAAAATTGAGTATGACTTACAAATGCCAACGTGTTTTAATACAGTGACAGAGTATCACAATGAGTGTCTCATCTAGTAATGAACTGAGACTGAAGTGTGACTCAAAGCAGGTGGGAGATGAATGTGGAGGGCAGTGAAAATGGCACTGCCAACTTGTTTGTTTGTTTTGCACCTGGTAGCATCCTGCCCCCCAGCCTGATGAAGCCCCTGTAATTCAGAGGCTTATTTTGTCTTTACTTTGTTTTACCTCCTGTTACATATGTTTTGAAACAAGTTTAGCCTCACTTCTCAATAATTTTCTCTTAAGAAAGAAGAAGTTAATGTAACTGTTGGGTTGTGTGGTGAAGAAAAGGGTGGTAGTGCCTTACTGGTGAGGACACATAGTAATAAGAGTTTTTTTACTTACTAATGGGTTAGTAGCTGAATAGGTCTGTGTTTTGTTCCGGGAGCTGAGGTTTTTAAATTGGAAGAAAAAATTGCAGTTGCAGGCCTTCCCCCCACCTCCCCCTCTCATCAGGAGCAATTAATGCATTGCTTAATCTGTTGAATTTGTTGCATATATTTACTAATCAGTGTTCAGTTTACCCTTTGGAATTAAACTTCACACTGAAACGAGGTGGATATATATTATTTAAATAATGTATTCAAAACGGAAAGTTGTTTTTCACCCCACCCTCAGCACTGCTGTGTGTTTCAGCCTGCTCTTTAAAGAGATGGGCTGTCTTAGCTCAGTCTGTCTCTCCCCTGCCAGTTTTTGAATGCATGAAGAATTGATGAGAAAATAAAAAAATCGAAACTGCAGCTGTATGTGTTCTTCAAAATTCGCTTTTACAGGTGAGGAAGAACATGATGTGAAAAAGGCATTTAAATCAGTGCTTAAATCAGTGTTTGAGAGGCATTTTGATTATACTCAGTGTGGTAGATGTTTCAAGAGGTAGCAGGCAACTAGCTGGGCAATGTGCAGCCAGCTCTGGTCTGGCCCCAGCGCATTGCGTGGGGCGAGGTCAGGTAAACTGCAGAAGGCAAGAGAGGGGCTAGCTCTGATGATGCTAGACAGAAAGCTGTGGGAAAACAGGCTTTATTCTCCTGGTCTTCTGATCCTTTCATATAAGAATTTAAGTTAGATAGGCCAAAAAAAAAACCCCCAAACCAAACAATAACAACAAAACCCTCCAAAAAACCAACGAAATTGAGAATATGAATGTGTAGCAAAACATATAGCAAATAATTCTCAAAAAAAAGCAAACAAAGGCCCCAAACCCTCAAAGTTAGTAGAATAGTTGCCTTGTTCACCAGACTGTTTTATGGATGAATTGTGCATAAATATTAGTTCCAAACAAAGACAATGTTGAGATGTCTCACCGGTATTTCAGGAATTGTGTTACCATAGTTGTAGGGAGTCTTTATGCCTTTAGTTTGTACAACAGTGTTGATAATGTTGCAGAGAAAAACCAAAATTGTAGCTTGTGTGTTGAGCAATAAGAATTTGAATTAGTTGCTTTAGTGCTGATTTATACTCCTGTTAATTTACTACTTACAGATTATGTTCGTAAACATTTTACTGGACAGTGAAACAATTCCTCAGATGACTTGTATTTCATAGTTGCATGCACTAGCCTGTTTGCAGTGTGGTGTTGCTAGATGTTGCTCTTCAATAAAGGTGAATTTCCAGGTTTTACCTATTTTTGATCAAGTTCAGAATGGTGACTGCATTGGATATTAAGTAATATTTTAAGGCATCTGTTGGTAGAGGAATTTGAAACCATAGAACAGAAACTAGAAGGTTTTTTTCGTCTAATATAAAATAAGAATTGTTCCTCTCTTATTGTTTAAAATTTAGCAGACTCAGCTGGCCTTATATTCTGACACATTTTAATAAACTGTCTCATGTTAAGAAAGATGTAAAATATAAATCAAGACTACTGCTTAGAAGTCATGACCCTGTTTCTTCCTGGCCTGTTCTGAAATAATCTTACAGTTAAATAATTTGCTTTTTGTTAATTACTTAGAAGTTGTTAATTTTTCAGAAATGTTCTTGAGAAGAAAATACTTTAAACCTTCGGGGGGGAAGTCATTACAAAAATGATTATGCAATGTTTGAAAAGCAGAAAGGTCTTTTTAATTTACTAATGTGATTTTAATTAGAGAAATTGAAAGGTTACTTTAATTGCTTTAGTGCAATAAAGAATAAATTTTCAGTTAAGTCTTTTCCAAATAAACTTATGTCCTTGGTAACACTGTAACTTCTTCCAGAAAATTTTGGTGCCACATGGTCTTTAAACAGAATATTATTCATAAGAAGTGCGTGGACATTGAATTGTCATTGTTAAAAAAAGCTCATAATTGTGTTAATGCCATTTTAAAGAAAACTGGTTAAGAACTTCTTATATTATCTGCTCGTTTCCCTTTTGGGGAATTGTGTCCCTCTTGGGCATCCTTGCTCTCCAAGCTGCTCTCTGCGGGATAGTGTTTTCTATGCCGTTGTGCCCTTTCGTGACACTTTGAAATCTCTTTTTGCATTTGTTTTCACCGTCCTGGTTTCTTTTCTTTTTCCAAGAAAACGAGTTCTGACCACCTTCTTTTTTCTCCTCTCACATAGATGTCTTCCCACATCTGCCACGTTCCCCAAATCTGTTCAATACACGTTCTTACCTCACTGTGGTTGTCACGCAGCACCACCTGTGGAAAAACACCTTCTTCCTCACGTTGCAGCTTCTTCCTTGTTCTCATTCAGCCTATTTCTATGAGGCCTTTGTCCTTATCTGTCAGATGAGTTTATTATTTTGACTGAGAGCTGTCAGAGCGAGGGTAGGTTGGTGTTTGACGTAGTCAGGGGGCTCCAATGCGTGGACAGTCTGTTGGTGGCCCGCTTGCCAAGGCAGCAAGCCAGCTTGCTCCAGACAGCAATCTTTCCTGCCGCTCCCGTGGGGACTGCCAGTTTTTTACGAATACAAATGTGCCCTGAAGTCCAGTGATTCTGGTTCTGTAGCACAAGTCAGTGTATACAGTAAATCTGACACCAAATCCAAAGCAAAAAGCATCCGCTGTCTGCATGGCCTGTATCTTCTACACTTGTCTGCAGCTCTCCTGTCCTGTCCTGTCTTGAGTGCACAGCTACCGTTCCTCAGTAGGAATTGTACCTGAGGGCAGGGAGGCTGAAGCAAGTGCTTTAAAAGAAGAAAGGTGAAGTCTGTTTTATAGAACAAACTGTGCTATGCAGATTCGTAGCTCTTAATTTCATTTTTGTAAATATAACACATTTTTCTCTAAATTCCAGGTTGTGAGCCATGCCTTTGGTGAAAAGGAACATTGAACCGCGGCATCTCTGCCGAGGAGCGCTGCCAGAGGGAATTACGAGTGAACTGGAATGCGTGACAAATAGTACCCTTGCTGCTATCATACGCCAGCTAAGCAGCTTGAGTAAGTATCTGTAACTTTCTGCAAATGTTTGATTCTTGATGGAGAACTGAATAGAATCAATGCTTTAGATGGCTTGTTTGGAATTAGCAAAATTATGGTACAGGACATTGCCACTATGTATTTTTTTAATATATATATGTATGTATTATATAATAATATAATGCTACTTCATTGCTTTTATGCTCTTCTATATTTTGAAGTTTATACAAGAAGAGTGTCTCTAAGATTTACAAGTATTAAAAATATTAACCAGAAGAAACAACCAAAAAAATACGGCCTAGAAAACCAGGCATTTGGGTGCATTAAGAAGAATGTGACCAGCAGGTTGAGGGACGTTTTCCTCCCCCTCTACTCTGCCCTAGCGAGGCCACATCTGGAGTATTGTGTCCAGTTCTGGGCTCCTCAGTTCAAGAGAAACAGGGAACTACTGGAGAGAGTTCACTGGAGGGCTATGAAGATGATTAGGGGACTGGAACAAGGAAAGGCTGAGAGATTTGGGGCTGTTTGGCCTGGAGAAGAGAAGACAGAGGGGATCTGATCAATGTTTATAAATCTCTACAGGACAAGTGTCGAGAGGATGCGGCCAGTGTCTGTTCAGTGGTGCCCAGTGATAAGACAAGGGGCAACGGACACAAACTGGAACACAAAAAGTTCCATCTAAACATGAGGAAAAACTTCTTTACTGTAAAGGTGACAGAGCAGTTGAACAGGCTGCCCATGGAGGTTGTGGAGTCTCCTTCTCTGGAGACTTTCAAAATCCATTTGTGTGTGTTCCTGTGCAACCTGTCCTAGATGAACCTGCTTTAGGAGGGAGGTTGGACTAGATGATCCCCAGAGTTCTCGTCCAACCTCTACCATTCTGTGATTCTGTGGATTTTTCTAAGGTGAGAGAAATTGGAGCAACAAACAAGATGAGTTACTTGAGTTATTCTTGGCTTCCAGTTGTACAAGATGGAGCCAGTAAACTCTTCTGCCTCTTGACGTGAAATGACACATTTGACTGAAATTTGTTTGTCTTAATGTGCTGATTTCTTCAAGCCTTTTTTATGTATGTGAGCAATTAATATGAATGAAATTAAGCACATACATTAGAAGAATGGCATTCCGTGAACAAACCTGTAGGCTACTGTTGCAGCAAGCTGGTGTCAGCTCCATACAGAGTAGCCTACACAGTACATCTGTCACTTGACACCACAACTTGCAATTCTAGAAGCATGCCTGGAGTGCTTGCGAGAATAGTATTTCTTGATGAGAAGAGAGATTTCTTCAGAGGATCGGCAGCTGTTGTTTGTGTTGATAACTCTGATCTTAGAAAAGAAATTATTGCTTCATCAGTTTCTTCACTTTGTAAATGGAAATGGCTTAAGAATGTAAGAAAGTCTGTATGGAGTTTAGAGAGTTTGGTGTTCAGTTTGTGGTGATAGGAAATAGCCTGTGCTTAGGGAAAGAGCACAAGAAACACAGCACGCTCCCCTTCCCAGTAGTTGGGGGTTTAGGGGTTTTCTGAGCTGGAGATCCATCTGAGTCATCCTATGTAATGAGCATTTGTAAACCTGTCATCTGTGGAATTGCTTAGATATGTTCAAATAGGGATTGCTCTTTTTTTTTTTCTTGCCCAGTGACCTGTGGCAGAAGGTCCCATGATAGAAGTTAATCTGTTTCTTTCTTTTGATACCTTCTGGTTCTTGAGTTATAATGAAAGGTGATTTCATCTCCTGTGTTTCCATAATTGTCTGTGATTTTTATTAAGTCTTGGTCGTGTTCTTCTAGTCGTATCTTTTCCATGTTGGAGTGTCCTGATCTGTTAGTACTCTTTTTTGGATAGAAACCATTTTGTATTTCTGACCATAGTTATTTCCGCTTTGGCTATATAAATGAGAGTATGTTGGGTTTTATTTAAGTTGGAGTGTTGAGGACTTCAGGTCGTAATCAAAACAGACTTTTTCTGTTTTATCATTACTTCCCTAAGAATTTATAAAATTTTGATTGCTGCTAGACATTGAGTTATTTTCAGAGAAGTTTCCAAGTGATTATCTGATTTTTCTTGAGCAGCAGCTGCTGATTTAGTGTCTAACATTATAGTTAATTTCTGTTTGTTATTACCATTGAGTTTCAGTTACTGTTTTATAAGGCAGTTGCTCAGTATTGACATCCTTAAGTTTCAGAAAATTGAGACGAACTCCTTATGTCCTGATTACCTTCAAGGATATCTGATAAGACCTCATTTTGATACTGTACAGTGATTGTTAAAGTGTGGATAATACACTTTTCACATGTCCAACTTGCTAAGGATGTCTAGCTTTCATTTTGCCAGATTTGGTCTTGGGGTTAATCTGCCTGTTACATTGCATATTCAGATCCTTTAACGATCGTTGCTGAGGAACCTGCCACTTACAGGTTCCACATCTGCAGTTCTCCCTTAGCAGATTTATCCAGTCATCAGAAGTCTCTGTAGACAGCCCTGAAGTGCCCTAAAGTTAAGATCTATGCAAATAAAGGATGTGTCCTTTAACGGATGAATACATGGTATTTAAAGGGTGAAGTCTACCACCAGGCTTGTCCACGGTCTAAAAGCCATAATGTTTGCAGAGGGTTCTTTCTGCAGACAACATCTGTTTTGCCTGTGATTCAAGCCAACTGGGAGAAAGGAAATGATCATAGAAAAATACTGTGCTGGAGCTAATGTAGCATGTCCTGCTGACAGCATCAGAGCTTGTTGCTGTTCCCGCAGCTTGAAGCATAGAGAGAGCAAGTGCAGGTCTATCTTGCAGTCACACCGGCTGTTTTTTGTTGCACTGTGAGTTCAGCGTGGATTTTAAAAACTGGCAGATCTGTGCTGCTGTGCACAAATCTGGCTTGCTTCTGCCTCTGCTCTTTTCAGAAGACATGAACAAGTTCCTCTCCAAAGGAAATGTGCTCTCAGCAGAGCTTTTTTCTATTATGTCTTCAGATTTGGGTTTGTTTGCAGCCAGCTGGCTTGGAGCACAGGCAGAGCAAGCAGTGTTCTGTACGAAACCACGCTTTTATATGGGGCAAAAACTTGACTAGGGGATTCAGCTCCACATGGGAGGAGAGGATCTGCCAGGGGGAGGACTGGGAGCATTGGCAGCCCGTACCTTAAGTTCCATGATGCGTTACCTAGAAAACAGTCATGGAGCAGGGGCTTTAAAGAAAGCTTCCACAAAATACTCCCTTACTTTTGGGAGTGGAGTTTGGTCTGATGGCTGCAGGACTCCAGCCAGTTAAAAAGCTGCACCCTGAAACAGGGTCTGTTGTGCCATGGTTCTGTTCCTGAGTTATTTCTTCTCCATAGATACACATATGCATAATAAATTACATCTGATTGTCGCTGAAGACTAAATATTAAAAACTCTATATGTACTGCTTTATTGAGCTTTTCTTAATTAGATTTCAATCTGTACATTAACATGTTTCAAGTTGTGATAACACTTCTTTCCTTTCTGTGAGTCTTAAGTATTTTGTATTTTTGTATTTTATTCCTGCATGAGTGTAAACTGTCTGTACATGGGTACAGACCCATATGCAAGTGATATCAAACGTTTTTTGCTGTACAACATAAAACAAAGGAAGTGTGGTCTCTGGGGACTTGGAAGACTTTTTTTTCTCTCACAGAGAACAATATCCACCTACTTGTCTCCTAGCATTTTCTTGGGTAGATTGGCCATTGGCTCAGAGTTTCACTAGTTTGCAGGCCTGAGCATCCTGCGTCCAGCTTTGTGTGACTGCTCTTTTCCATTGCTAAATCAGGTTGAGTTGGGAAGCTAGCTTTCTTGGCATTAGGTATCACACTGGAGGTACTGGTTGGGCTTGATGATCCTGGTGGTCCTTTCCAACCGTAATGATTCAACGATACTATGAGGAGGTAGATAAGACTCAAAACCTGGCCAGTAACGAACCAGCACTTTTGCTTGTTTAAAAAGAAAAAATGAAAAAGGTGGAGGGGAAGCAGGATTCTAATGCTAATGAATCCAGTTACAAGTGGATGGGTGGAATCATTGTCCTCTACTCCATGTTGTGATAAAATGGTCATGTCCTGGGTGAATTCCAATGTACAAAACACCAGCTAGTTCTGTGGGAAGTTTCAGTCCTTACCTAGGACCCTGAGGAGAGCAGTAGAGCAGCGCTGGCTCCTGTTGGGGCAGCCCCAGTGCCATCTTTCTTCCTGTGTCTTGTGGAACTGACACCCGAGTGCCAGGTGATGACATGGCTCAACCTTTTCTCTTTGATAATGCGTGCTCATTATGTGAAAAACTGTAACCCTTTTAATACACTGTAAATCTTTCTCTTCAATGTGTTCTTCCATCTACTTGTGGTGTGGAACAAGGAATGCGAAGGGAAGCTGTGCTTTTTACACTCAAATATGTGAAACTGTCAACGTAATAAACACTGAGTTTCTAGTCTTCCGACAAGCCAGCACCATTGTTGAATTCTTCTTCTGTTACAGCACTGAGCATTTTGACTGCTGACAAAAGAGACACCTTTGGGGCAACGTATTCATGTGTTAATGCACAGCTTTTAATGCAGTATGTGAAAATCAATTGTAATTAATTCAGATGGTGTCTACTCTCTGCTAGAGATGTTGTAAAATGGTGTGGTGAGATGATGTTTCATGTAATTATTGTAGGACTTGGGTATTATTTCAATTATTTTTTTAAAAACTGATCTCCAGAAATGTCTCATAATGCTTGGAAATTTATTTTGTGAGCAATCAAATACACAGCTCTGTGAAGATGACCTGTAGAAATGGAAAGAGACACTTCTGTTAATCAATGTTGAAACCTATTGAGAGTGAGGATTGGGTGAGGCAGCATCATGACTAAATTTCCCCTCAACTACTTCTGTGGTTGGAGGGAGCCTTAGAAGGAAAGACTGCATTTGGTGTTCTTATTTGTTAAATGAACATTTCAATTGCCTGTATATTGGGAAGCACCTCATGTTTTTAACTGACTGTCCTGTAGTACCAAAATCAACTCTTAAGTTGAAAGATACATGCTTGTTAATCCAGGTAGTTTGTTTTTTTTATCTGCTCACTTCTGTATTGCTAGAAAATTAATTTAAAATATGGTAACATAGAAAACACTAGAGGAGTATTATTTTATTTCTAAAACTTACTGCGTCATGTTAATCAGAAGAATGTGTTCCAATATTGCTTTACCATGTCCGATTTTTACTGACAGGAAACTGACTGATAACCTGTCTTTCACTTGTTTAGAGTAGCAAGTGTTTTTAAAAAAAGTATTCAATATTAAAAGAAGTATGTTTCCACAAATCAACTTTATGACTTATTTTGCCTCCTGGAAGATAGCTGACAAGCACCTGTCTGCTTGACTTCTCGAGGCGTGATGTGTTTAATTCTGGATTGCAGCAGTCCTCCCTCAGCAGGCTGATTTCAATATATTAACATAAACTAACAGCCGTTAATGTTTTGATGTTTTGAGCTCTGAATACTGATGGCTGAAGAGTGTAATACTTGCTATATATAGCTGAGGAGTTGAAAAGCTTATTTGTTTCATAGCTTGGAATAACCTCTTCATTTGTGGCAACTAAATCAAATGAGGACTAGAATTGAATTGCAACTAGCTGCTGGGAAGCACTTGGAGAACGTTTTTAGAGTGAAGGTGGTTGAACACTGGCACAGGTTGCCTGGAGAAGTTGTGGAGCCTCCATCCTTGGAATTATTTGAAACCCCGCTGGACGCAGTTCTGGGCAGCCTGCTCTGTCTGGCCATGCTTTGAGCGGGGAGTTGGACTACATGTTCAGCCTCAGCTGTTCTGTGGTTGTGTGACTCCTGTTTTGGAGGCGGAGGAGATTAGGAGCAGGCAGGCAGCACACCTTGCCTGCCCACTTTTCACAGAAGTGCGAAGCAGAGTTTGACTATGCCAAGATATTGAACATTTTGGGTTAATTATTGACTGATCTTGTATTTAGTGAAGAAATATATTACTGGTAAAGTCCTCCGTGCAAAGCAAGGCAATAAAATTAGGTTTTTTGCATTTGTAATTCATAGTGCTTTCAGATACTGTTTTAGTGTTGTTTTTCTTTTCCTCCCAGTAAATGATCCAAGAAAGGGTACAGCTCCTGTTGACTTCCTAAGCGTGGCTTTATTTTACTTTGAATTTTGGTCTCCAGTTGTTCACAGGATGGGATCTTGACTGAAATTGTCATTTTCCTTACTTTTCTTTGTAAGACATTAAGGTTGCTTATAGGACCCAACTTCAAATGTCAACAATTGCTGTTCTTTTGGAAGTCCCTGTTGTTTAGGTGGTTTAATACATATTCCGTATTGTTCCAGTTACTAAAGAAAGTTTCACTTCCCCCTCCCCTCCATTTCTGCTCCTCAGTCTTGTCTTGATATGGTTGTAACAAGATAAGTTTAATTCAGAAGTAGGATTACAATTTTTTGTTGTTGTTTAAAAAGCATGGTTAAATGCAGGAGGCAGGATTTTGCTTTTTGCACAGAGAACTGATGGAGTGTGTCTGTCTGGAGAGGGGTGTTGGCTGCAGAAATTGTGGAAGGGGAGGTTTTAAATTAAGCAGCAGTATCTGCGTAGGAGGGACTGAGACATAAGTGGATGTGGTGCTGTCAGTTGAGAGCAGGAGCAATGAATTTGGGTGAAACCTGAAATTTGTACAGGAAATTCTAGGGCAGGAGAAGTGTTAAGTTGAGGATTCTGATCTGGAGTGACGGAAAGGTTTGGACTGGGACTGAAGGAGCGTCAAATTATGGATGGTGATGCCTAGTACTTTGGGAGGTCTAGGAAAGAAATGGGCATGTACAAGGATCTGTGGACCAAGAGGGGTTTGGGTTTAGCATGTGGCACTCTTGTCCACTCTAGCACCTGTAGGGCATGGCCTGAGGCTGAGATTTGAAGTAGGCTACCTGCTGTCATAGTGACTGAGAAATTACAACCACTGAAAGGGAGCCTGAAGAGGTTTTAGGGTCCTTCTTTGTGCTGTGTCAAGTCCAGACTGGCCATGGTTAAATTTGGTCAGTGCTGGCTTAGTCTCCTGAATGACTCCCGTGGCAGCAACATGTGTAACGGTGAGTGTTTGTAGAGGTAAGTGCCCTGCCTTGCGTGAGGATCCTGGCTTTTATCTCTTTCAGTTTGCCTTCCTTTTGATGTTAGCTTGTGCTCATGCTTGTAATTAAATCTTAATGACTGTGGATTGCAAGATTTTAGATTTCCAAATTTACTTCAGAAGCTTTTATGGACAGCGATAAACTTTATTTTCATCACAGAGGCAGGTTTTAATGATCAGTTGTGTGTCAGCTGGCAGTAGTTCAACTACATAAGGATTAAGATTTTATTCCCTATTTAAGTAGAAGACTAACCAGGATGTCCAGGAGAGCAGACTTCAGGCAACATTTAAGGTATATTTTGAGATTTTGATACTAATCTGTTGCCCAAAATTTTTCTTAATGACAAACTGTGCTTTTATAATCCTACAGCTACTGCGTTGTATTATAACTTCGTGATACTGAAGCTGCTTTTCCTGTTTTTTGTAAGCCTTCAGCAAAGGGATTTCCCTGTCTATTTTCTTACCCAGGCAAACATGCTGAAGACATATTTGGTGAATTGTTTAATGAGGCCAACAGCTTCTACATCAGAGCAAATTCCCTTCAAGACAGAATTGATCGCCTTGCTGTCAAAGTTACCCAGCTGGATTCAACGGTGGAAGAGGGTATGTAATTGCATGAAAGCATTGAGCCAGAAGCGATGTTGACAAGACCACGGTATTTAATTACACAACAATCTCTGTCTTTTCAAAGTAATCCTGAACAGATATTTCATCTTGTTTCTCAGTAAGGCAAGCTGGGAAAAATCATATTAGTGTGAGAAAAAGTATTTTTGAGTCATATAACTGTCTTCATTTTTGACTTAGTGCTACTTCAGGAAGCCCCTGTAGTAATGGAGCCATTAAGTTGCCTTTCTCACAGGGAAAACTTTTAGTTTGTGAGTGTGATAAATCAGAAGTGAGTAAATCTAGAACTCACTGGAAGTAAGTCAGGATATTTGAAAAAGTTTGCAATAGTTGATCTATTTATCTCAGGGTAGGGTGGTCACAAACTGTATTAGGAGTGTCTGTTCTGCAGTCATCTAAGGTCTTAAAATACTCTTCACCTAAACAAGGCACTGCATGCTTGCGTCAAATAGGTTGACTAGGTTGACTAGAACTAGGAAGTTCTAGTCACTAAAACCAGTATTTTCTTTGAAATGCTGTTACCTTCTCACTGGCTTAGGTATTTGGTTGTTACTTCATAAATACACAGTAAAAACAAAGGATTTAAGTAACATTAGTACATTGTTTGAAAGCACTTATTTGGGTAGGGTAAGTAAAATGTGTTTCCCTGTTTGGCTCTAAAAGCTTTAACGTGTGTTTGCTGCCATGTTCAGTTACACATCCGAGCCAGCCACTGCCGGTACTCCCTGTTCAGATAATTCCTGACATTTAGGAAAATGTAAAAGCTTGTTACACCTGCGCAATATTTACTCAGTGGTAGTTAATGCTACTTGTGATAGATTTAACAGTGCTATTATATGGGTTATATTTAATATTAAATCTGTTTATATATTATATTTAATACTCCAATTAATGCCAATATTAATTGTCACTGTTGATATTTGATAGTGTAATATCTAGCCTTTTATTTTAGCTTGTTACCATCTGAAATTTATTAAATGTCTGATCTTTTTCGGGTTCTGGGACATGTTAACTGGTAGAGTATCACAGTTGATACCAGTGTCTTTCTTTTACTGTCTTAGAGGTCAAGAGCTGTATGGGAACATAAGCTATTATGGGGTCACTTCAGCGTAGTTTTTGAGGCATGCTGTGGTGGCAATATGAGCAAACTAGATGATATTAATGCACTGTACTTGCTCTGTGCTGAGGGGGATGGTGTCAATCTTCAGGACTTTCAAGTCCAGCCTTTTTGGAAACGCAGTCCTCATCAGAGGCTGTTTTTGCTTTAGTTTATTTTTCAAATGTTTCATTTGTATTATGCAATACCTCCTGGCTAGTTTTCAGAGTTTGGAGAGTAATTAAAAGCAGCTTATTGGAAGGGGAAACAAGTGTATGGGCTGAGAATTTAATCAGTTTTTATTTTAAGTTGACAGAGGTTACTAGTTTTGCATTGCTAATTGTCTTTGACGTTAATCAGCTCTGTATACAAACAGTTGTCACTGTAGTGTCAGTAGGAAATTTTATTAGCTCTTTCGCTGTAGAAGTTGAAGTCCTTATAATAATTCATTGTACTGTCATTAATACTAAATATATGTCTGAGTAGCTTAGCCTTTCAAGCAAAATGTCAATTGTTAGGTTGATTTAAAAAACCCGGTAACTGCATCAGTGATTTCTTGTATTCTTAGGTATAACTAATATATAGTGTATAAAAAATATTTTATATATAAAACTAATACTACAGTTGAAAGAACATTTTAAAGTAATCGAGGTTAAGTTTTCAAAATCATATAAATAACTTATTATAAATGAATGACAGATATATGTATCTGAAAAAAGCCAGCAGTGGGCCCAGGTGGCCAAGAAGGCCAAAAGCATCCTGGCTTGTATTAGAGATAGTGTGACCAGCAGGAGTAGGGAGGTGATCGTGCCCATGTACGTCACGCTGGTGAGGCCTCATCTCAAGTATTGCGTTCAGTTTTGTGCACCTCACTGCAAGAAGGACATTGAGGTTCTGGAGTGTGTCCAGAGAAGGGCAGTGAAGCTGATGAGGGGTCTAGAGCACAAGTCTTAGGAGGAACAGCTGAGAGAACTGGGGTTGCTTAGCCTGGAGAAAAGGAGGCTGAGGGGTGACCTTTTCGCTATCTACAACTACCTAAAAGGAGGTTGTGGTGAGGTGGGTGTTGGTCTGTTCAACCAAGTAACAAGTGATAGGACAAGAGGAAATGGCCTCAAGTTGTACCTAGGCAGGTTTAGGTTGGATATTAGGAAGAATTTCTTCACAGAAAGGATTGTAAAGCCCTGGAACAGGCTGCCCAGGGAGGTGATGGAGTCATCATCCCTGGAGGTATTTAAAAGATGTCTAGATGTGGTGCTGAGCGACATGGTATAATGGTGAATTGGCAGTGCCACGTTAATGGTTGGACTTAATGATCTTAAAGGTCTCTGCCAACCAAAATGATTTTATGATTTTAAGATTAAACTGCCTGAAATACCTTACAGGTTTATTTATAGGCAGGTTTAAATAGAAAGTAGTTTCTCAAAAATGTTTTGGTACTTCGGATGATGTGGATGGGGGAACAATGACTCAGAATGAAATATTCTCTTTCTAATTGTAATGGTAGTGTTCAGTTACCTAAGCAGTCTTGGAGTGAGAGTCAAGACCTCACGGCAGATAGCAAAAATAGTTGGGTGGAGACTGGGATTTGGTTTCCACTGTGACAAAGGATAACAGGGTCTGCACGAATCTTCACGCCTTTCTGGGTTTGCAGGTCATCAGTATAGTATTTGCCTGGTAGTGTTCAGTTACCATGTGAAATTGTCAGGTTGTTCTCAAGACTCAAAGTAGATGAATGGGCAAGAAATATTAGATGAAATGTCAGTGGGAATAAAGGGAAAACAAGGCAGTGCATTTTGCATCTAGTGCTACAGCTTAGACTTGTAAAACAGTTGGGTCAGTTCAAGATATGATTAGTGTCATTGTAGACAAGCCAGTGAAGACTGCAGTCAAAAAAGCATATTTCAGGTTGCCTAAGAATGGAGGATAATATGTAGAGCCGGCTGCCACTTTTAAATTGGCGTTGGCATTATCTGGATCTTTTTAGCAATGGTCAATCCGTCTTGGGAGATTTATATTAAGAATCAAAGTTTTGCGAAAAGTGACAGGAACAGTTAAAAGCAACTTTAAACTTTCATTTGAAAAGAAAAGACTGGTATTGTTTCCCCCAGAGTTGTGTATGAGAAAAGATAAAATGTTACTGGACTGTATGAAGAACAAAAGTATTTCTCTCTAGAGAGAGATGAGGAAAACCTTAAGATGAAGGAATGCTCAATTACATGGAAAGATTTTGGAGCCAAAAGATTTTAAAAGATGTGGAACTGTTTCTCACAGGAAGTTGTGGAGTCCATAATTTAACCTTAGAATGGAGTTGAATGTGTATGGATACCACATGTAATTATAAAACACGCTATGTCAGAGGAATACCAGACCTTGTGTTTCAGGTTTGAAGTCAGTCTTTCTGCTGTTAGAAGTCCAGGTTAAAACCTCATGAAAAGCTGAGATCATTGCACATCTGCATGTGACAGGATTCTCACATAATCTTCCAAGACACAGTCCATGGTCTCATTATTTTTAGTGAGGTTCTGGACTAAGTGGGACTTACCTGATTTATTATAGTAGTTCTTATATGCCTTTGTGCTTAAATGTCATGATTATTTAAACAAAAGTCTTTCTAGTTTTCCTTCTGTATTTTGCTGAAAATATTTTGAATAGCTAGTGTAAAATGGACTTTTTGTGCACTTATGTTCATTTCAGACGTGTGATAAATGTGTTGTTATTTCTAACAGTATCGTTGCAGGATATCAACATGAAAAAAGCATTCAAAAGCTCAACAATTCAAGACCAGCAGGTAGTTTCAAAGAACAGCATCCCTAACCCAGTAGCTGATATTTATAATCAGAGTGACAAGCCACCGCCTCTGAATATTCTTTCACCTTATAGGTACGGAAATATTCACTGTTTGCATTCTTGTACTTTGCCTTTTATCTGCTAGTTGTATGCAGAAAAGAATTACAGCAGAAGGGAAAAGCTGTTTGGTTATAGACGTTTGTCTTTTCAGGGACTTCCCTGTTCATGGAAACGAAGATTGTTATTGCTAGACTTAAAGCATAAGTGTTATGTGGCAGCACAGGATCAGTGCAATTGATACTGTAAAAAGTGAAAAGAAAATGAATAATACACTGAACTGCTTTCTTTGGTTCATTTATCCAGAAAGCTGGATTTGTTGCTTTTGCCTTCCCTCTGTTCTCCCTCTACCCCACAGCGTTGCACACGTGTGCACACACAATCTTTACCTTTTCTTTTCCTCGTTACTTACTGGTGAATAAAAGAGCAGAAAGCAGGACTTTGTTGCCTGTTTTCTTTTCCTGTTTCCTTTAAGTTTATTGTTGTTCATGGAATGAGTATAATACAGCTGTCTGAAGGGTTGTGGACAACGTGTTTTTACTCTGTCCTTCAACTTCTGAGAGGTACTAGATGGTGAGGTATCTGTGTAGAGCAGGCACTTGGTCTGCAGTAAGTGTTTTGAAATTTTTGTAGGAATGACATAGCATATTTGTAGTGTTGCATTTTTAAGAGCTTTTACTTGGAAGGTGAAATTGTCAGACTTATGGCTGAAGGACATGCTTTTTGCAGCGTTTGTTTGTAGGCATCCAGTTAGTAGGAGTTGTTATTGATCAGCTGTTCTGCACATCTATGTCCTCATATGTATCTGGATGACAGTGTCAGTGACCTTTATTGTTACTCCTGTTTTATTAGGGATACTTCAGTGAAAGGTACTTAAATTATGTATCTCGATAATCTTTTACATCTGCTGAATTTAAATTATTTGTATTTGCCTTGGACAAAGCTTAAACAAACTTCGCATTGTAGACTGAGCAAAGCTGGAGGTGTGGAAGAGTGGCCTCAGTACCCCCTTCAGGAGGTTAGCTGTTTGTATCGAGGAGATCTAGTACACAAACAGTTACAGGGTGTCTGGTCACAGGGCCATAAAGTATCTGCTGTCTGTGCCCTGCTCCAATGGATAGGTTTCCATGTGCTGGATCTCCATTGCTCTTGATCTTGCTGGAAGAAATTAGTACTCAACTGCCATCAAAATTTGCCCAGGAAGAAATTAGGACCCACAATCAAAAGGGACTCTGAAAGACACCTGTTTAGCAAGTTAGACTGAGATCACTGTTTGGACCATGCCAGCTGCCCTACACCTGTTGCTTTCCAGGAGTTTAGGGTATTAGAAGATTGTGTATTTCCAGGCTATGGGGTCAAACCAGAACTTTATAGCATACCTTTTTTGAGGCTTCCTTAATCTGGCTGTCCCTGGCTCCTACTGCCAGTTGGAGCTGGCAAACCCAGATCAGCTCTGTCTCAAATCCTCCTAGAATAGCCTGGTTGGATTCAACCTTTCAGTTGCCACCTCTTTCCTAGCCCTTCCCCTAGTTAGAAGAGTCCCACTGAGAATAGTGACTGTCTTGTACTTCCCGTCATAAGAGCAAAGGTTCTCAGATCTGCCTTGTTCCTAAAGTCAGGTTTTAAGACCTGTCTGGATTGAGCCAATACTCCTTTTCCAGTTCTTTTGAGACGGTTGAGTTCCACTCTTCGACTCCTCTGTCCCCTGCACGTCCTGTCTTGGCACTGACCTTCTTGCAGCACCAGTGAATTTCACTGTGGTGAGCCCAGTCAGCTCCTGCTGAGCTCTGATGAGGCACAGCCTGGGAGCATGCTTCCCACAAGACTGTGGATTCCACTCCTTTCCCCTGGCATTCTTGGCATGAATCAAGCCAATTGTAAGCTGTAACTACCAAGAGTGGCATTTAATGCCCTTGGCATGCTGTCATCCTGTAATGCAATAAAGATGAAGCTTGGATGATCATCAAAGGTGAGTTTTGTTGGTTTGAAAAATACTACTTTGTATTTTCTTAGCTTTTCTTCTCCTGTATTTCCAGGGATGATAAGAAAGATGGATTGAAGTTCTATACTGATCCTTCCTATTTTTTTGATCTTTGGAAAGAAAAAATGTTACAAGATACTGAAGATAAGCGAAAGGAAAAGAGGAGACAAAAGGTAAAAGCAGAAACATAATAGCAAATGTATGTATTACAATTTTGTGTACAATTATCCAGGCATAAAACTTGCTAGGTCATGCTTAGTGCATGGAAAGACTATTCTTCTTTATATGTGGCTGTAGATTCAGTTGGTTCCGTTTTTATAGCTCATACTGTCTATTTTAAGAAGTTGGCAAATTGAATTTTAGGAGTACTGTTAGTTATCTTCCAAGATACTTTCTTTAATCCTTTGCCAGTATCTGCTTATTAGTATTCAGCACAGTGGCCCTCTTGTGCTTTGGAAAAAGACACTGTGACTTAGGAGACGGGGGAGGGAAAAACAAAACCAGGCGTTTGAATTACCATTTCCTTTATTTTCATAGTTCTTTATCCAGCAGCATCAACTCCTGTAGCAAAACATGAGCTCATCTAGAAATAAATATTTTGTTGGCTTTTTTAAAATACTTGATAGCAACTCTTCAACACATATTACAGGTTAGTAGGATAATAATACACAGCAAAATTATTCTGTGATTCAGCAACAAGAGAAGATTAATTTTGGGAGTAATATTCTTTGCTTCCCCTAAGTTTAAAAACAACAAAAAAAGGCTTTTTCACTGAAAAATGTCTTCAGTCCTTCTGGAATATCTTCAGCAGTTAGATCCAAGGTGTGTATTCTGATGCAATCAAGATTTTCTTAAAGGATTTTAGTTTTGAATGAAGAAATAAGTTGCTACTTCTGCAGCTTCTTTGGTCATTTTTTTAGTCAAATCTGAGGGCTTTCAGATTTTTGAAGATGATTCTGGGGGGGGGGGGGGA
>VZZY01009615.1:2285-29195 GCA_013400335.1 Eurystomus gularis | reverse complement strand
GGGGGGGGGGGGGGGAAGAAAAAGGCGAAGGAAAGTTTGATGCAGTGACTGCCTATCTTACCTGGCAGAAGGTGTCCTTTTAGATAGTTTCAGTGGGAGATAAGGGGTTTAAAGTAAAAGGAATCCAAAGAAGGTGCACAGGCTGCTCAGAGGAAATACAAGGAAGCTACTTAGTTTTCAGTACCCATACACATCTTAATCTTGCATATTAGCATACCTATACATGTGTATGTTTAAGCAGGTGTCATATCAGCATATATATAGGTATCATATGTGTATGTACATAATGTCTATTATGTGGATATACATGCTAATGTATGTTTGCATATATACATCATATGTATAATACATAGAATACTAGGGTTGGAAGGGACCTTCCAAGGTCATCTTGTCCAACTTCCCCTGCAGTCATCAGGGACATCTCTTACTAGATCAGGTTGCTCAGAGCCCCATCAAGCCTCCACCACCTCTCTGGGCAACCTGTTCCAGTGTTCCACCACCCTCATACTAAAGTACTTCTTCCTAATGTCTATATGCTAATATATATGGTACCTCTTTAAAAATCAAATTGTAGGGCAAGACTGGGAAGCTTTACTGTTCTGTTTTTATGAAATTCTTTTAGTTCTTTATTCCTGTTGCTAAACAAAACTTTCAGACTACAGCATTTTAAAATAAAACATGACTTGGTTTAACTAAAACTTCTCATGAATTCATGGTTTTAAAAGTTCTGGAAGAAATAAATCAGATCTTCCTATTAGCAGAATGAGTAAAAAATGTTTTCTGTTTTGGTAGGTATCTCAGTATTGAAATATTAAATAGAGTTGAAAAAGCTGAGGGAACATTTTCAGTAAAAGTTACTGTCTAAGCTGTAGTATTGGGAAATATTCACTTGATTATTTGTGGAATTGTATACAAATGTATATGCAAGGTTATAATCCCTCTATATTCTCAGTATAAGTCATAGAGTTGATTAAAAAACTGGAAATAAGCAGCTTTCATTCTTTAGTTTGCTATTTAAAAATTCATTCAGTACTTCTTTATGAAAAACATGTAGGGATAATTGCACCCTTTGCTTTTTTCCTCCCACCTTTTTCCCTTCAAATTTAGATCTTTTCACTAAAGAGAGGGATAAAAAGAAACTATCAACTGCTATTTTTTTCATTCTGATTGAATATTAAAAAGGAAAAGATACAAAAGCTTTTAAAAAAAATAGAATATAACTTGACATTTTTTTGATAGCTTTAGAGAGATTTTTACAAAACCACTTTATAGATAAACTTCCTTTTAGACTATTTTAGGCAACATATCTCACTTATTTCCACCTATGGTGTATTTTTTGTAGATTTTAATTGTCTTTATTACAGTCCACAAACCAGGTAAATTCTACCTGAAGTGCTATTTGATTTGATTTAGTGTGTAACGAGACCAAGTAAGAAGAAAGCAGCGCAGATTTGAGTTTGCATGAATAGGTGTCACTTTGTGACAGTTAGAAATCTGGGTTTTAGCTTTCCAGAAGCTGGTGTGCAAGTGAACTTTTTATCATCCAGAACCATTAGAGAGCTCGAGGTTTGGTGAGATCTCTCGCAGGCACCATTGGTTCCACAGGCTGCTGAACAGACTGTAATTTTCTTTTGTTCTTGTCGTCATGATGGCAGTGATCAGGAGTGAATGCAGAGCATTTTTTAACAATTTTGTGGCTGAAGTTGTATTTTGAATCTACTAAGTGAGAATTCCTTATGCAACTTGTACTCTGCAGAAGCTCAAAATATGAAAGTTGTTGAGAAACTGTACAGGTGAAATAGGTGCGTATTGCTCAGCAAATTACGGACTAGGCATCCAAATGCAGTCCCACTCAGCTGAGCAAATATAGCTGGATTGTAGCCTCCCTTTTCCAGGTGGTCAGTGAAGCCTGAGAGTACTCCTTGCACTAGAGAATCACTTTTCCAATGTTGTTTCGGTTGTTTGTCTTAAATGCTTGAGCTGTGGCAGCGGCAGGTTTGTGAGGAGTTTCGTTTTCCTGCCTTCAAATATCATGCTTATTGATTGTTTCTGTATTTAGTTTTACCGAAGAAAATTAACACAGGCTTTCTATGATTTGGCCCTTTCAGGTGAACTTTTTCTCTGAAGAAATCTGTAATTTTAATTCTTTTAAGTTTAAAATCTGTGGTGTAGTGTCTGGGGTTTTTTTTTTTGCTGTCAAACTCTCAGTAGGTCAGTGCCTAAGAGTTCCATGAAGTTAGTTTTGACTCGTGCATAAATCATGTGCGTATATATATTCTGAATCAAATGACTATAGTACACCAGTTGTTAGCCATTGTTTAACCAAAAGCAAAGTTTTCTACTTTGCTGTTTATTGTTCCTCTTTTTTTTTTTTTTTTCCCCTGAGGAATGATTATCTAAGTAAGTAGAAATCTCTAAACCTGGAGGGCTTGTATTTCAAAAATAGTTTTTGATTCCATGGGATTGATAGGATCTGAAGTCAGGGAAGTACTCTAGGCTCACACTTCCAGTGTTTTGAAAATACTGCAAATACTCGCTGAAGCTACTTTCTATCGCTAGCTCTAATCCTTTATTAAGATGTTGGAAATATCATTTGCTAACTCTTGATGCAAATACCAAACTTAGAATTAACTTAACCCTGTTTGAGGGCTCTAATCCGTTTGTGTTTTGCTGAAATCACTTCCTGCTGACAGCTGAATGATGTACCTGTTTTCTGGCTTCACCTACAGCACCCGCTTGTCTGACACAGCTTCTATTACGCTTGGCTGAAGGAAGCAACTCTTCTTAATGTTGCTTAAATTTCATACTATCATAGGATGGTTTGGGTTGGAAGGTACCTCAAAGGTCATCTAAGTTCCAACCCCCCTGCCATGGGCAGGGACACCTCCCACTAGAGCAGGTTGCTCAAGGCCCCAGCCAACGTGACCTTGAGCACCTCCAGGGATGGAGCATCCACAGCCCCCCTGGGCAACCTGTTCTAGTGTCTCACCACCCTCCGAGTGAAGAATTTCCTTCTAATTTCCAATCGAAATCTGCCCTCTTCCAGCTCCAAGCCATTACCCCTGGTCCTGTCACTAGAGGCCGTGCTAAGAAGTGCCTCCCCAGGCTTCTTGCAGGCCCCTCAGGCAGGGGAAGGCCGCACGAAGGTCTCCGCGGAGCCTCGTCTTGTGCAGGCGGAAGAAGGCCCGTTCGGAGCCGTCCAAAAGAAGGCGCTGGGCTCGTCCGGGATTTGAACCCGGGACCTCTCGCACCCTAAGCGAGAATCATACCCCTAGACCAACGAGCCGGCGAGGCGCTGCCCTCCCGCAGTCCCCATCGGTGCCGCTGCTGAGGCCCCGCCCGCNCCCAGCTCCGCATCCCCAGCGCTCCTCCAGCACTTCTCCTCCTGCCCAGCCCCAGCCCCAGCCCAGCTCCGCATCCCCAGCGCTCCTCGAGCACTTCTCCTCCTGCCCACCCGCCCCACTTCCACTCCCGTCGCGCACGGCCGCGGGGCCGCCTTCCTCCCACAGCCCGGCTGCTCCCGCCACACACCGCCACAACTCCCGAAGCCCGCCTCGCCGCGCCCACCGCCCGCTGCTCCCTGCGCGCCGCTCCCGCTCACAAACCCCCTGGGCAGCGTGTTCCAGTGTCTCACCACCCTCAGGGTAGAAGAATTTCCTTCTAATTTCCAATCTGAATCTCCCCTCTTCCAGTTTAAGGCCATTACTCCTCATCCCATCATTACAGGCCTTTCCTAAGAAATAACTAACGAGTTATTGTGAAAGGCTTCAACTCTAGGACTCTGTTGGCATTGCCCTAGGTACTAAAACTAGAGCTGTCACCATCATTTGTCAAGGTAATGAAAGTATTACTGGAACAACTTAAAACTACTCTATTGGAGATACAGGTAGAGGTATGCATAGTTTTATCAGCTGCTAGTAATTGGCCTGTCCCACTGTATTGGAATAAATTAAATGTTTAAGAGATTTCTTTATATAATATGGAATCCAAAATTCAATACCAGTAGGGTTTGGCATTGTTTGAGTAAAAAGGATTCGAGCATATTTCTTCATCAGCACACTTAGAGGTGCTGATCTGGAACAACCTCTGCAACTGAAATCTGATCCAATAAAAACAAAGTTTTAGGTTTGTTTTATGATGTTTCTTTATATATGTATATATATATTTACCTTCTTTGTAAAAAACAAACAAACAAACAACCAAACTAAACAAAAACCCCACAGTGATCTTTTTAAAACCAAACTTTTAAATAGGTGATTATGTGTAAGGAGCCATGTAAGCACTCCTGATTGTACAGGAATTGTATCAAATTGACCATGTCCCAAGCAGCACCATGCATTAGTCAAAAGGTGGATATTTAATTTATCTAGAAACTTGCAAAAAATATGTGGTTGTGACCCTTAAAGGATGGAGTTATTATTCTGTGAGAAAAAAATACTAAAGCACATTTTCAGTTAACCCAAAGGCTTACTTGTACTTTCCTCTCAAATCTAGCATGGTTTGGTAACAAAATCTTCATAAATGAACCAGGATAAAAGTCACAAATTAGAACAAATTAAATTTTGCAGCAATCAAATGAAAAGGATGGCTGTAAAGCCTTTAACAGGCATATATTCTACCACGGTGATTGGCAAAACTTTATATATTTAAAATAAAGCATGACTGAATCTGTCTCCCTTCTGCTCCAATTCCTGTATAGGGAAATCTTTATGTGAAGAAGTTATATTAAAGGATAAAGTAAAGCCTTACATAACCTGGGTAAAAAAGGGTGTGATTCTACGTTTAGGGAGGGAAAAGATTACATGGGAAGTAATTAAGGACCGAGGTGATGATCTTAACATGAATTGGATCAAAAATCTACTCACTGCAGGGGCCAGGAATGATCCAAGTTGTGTCGGAACATTTGGATGTTGAACTTCAAGAAGACTTTTCTCTGCAGTTCTCAATGTTGGCAGATGTGGATCAGCACGTCCCTCGTATGGACATGCATGAATAAGCAAGAGATCCACAACAGGGGCAAGCAGGGGCATTTGATAGATTTTTGTTAGTTGTATAATGGCAAATACATTATCTCAAAATTATTTACTCAGTGTTCTTTGACAGCTGGAGTAAAATACCTGTGTTCCTCTGTGGTGTACTCTTTCCTTTTTGGTGAGACTGGCTTTCCAACTGTTACCCTTACTTTGGAGGGAGAGATTTCAGAACAAAATGTTTGCCTATCAGCATTTTACTGAACTCTTCTCTAAATACAATTGAATATGACTGCATGTTCAGAATACCAATGTAATTCTTTCCTGAGAAACTATTCTTCTAGCAGGCAAAAGCCTAATGCCAGTGTATTAATACATAAAACATGTTTAAGCTATTTATTAATTGGTATGCTAAGATGTGGGCTCTAGAGCTGATTTTAAAAAAATTTAAATGGCCTTATTAATGTTGGGAAAGGAAGTAGCGCAAATACCCTTATCAGTTTGGATTGAGCAAAATTGTTTATTTTTCTAATGTAGCACCAATATGGTTTCTGTTTTCATACAGAGTAGTTAGAAGCAAGTGAGGACAACATTTCAGAGCTGTGTGAAAGCCTTGAGTCCCACTGTTAGGAGACCTTACTGACAGGTCAACACTGACTTTGTTTGGACTTGAAATGATGTAGAGTATTTTAAAAACTAAACAGACTGATTTGTCATGAAGCTATCAGGATGGAATATATTACTGGCCTGGATGTTACTGACATGTTCAGAGGGGATTAGCGTCATTCATTTTGTATAAGATAATGGGAAGCAATGAGGAGGGAAAACTATGAGGAATTTTGGTAGTTAATTGACCCTAAGAAGGGAGAGGAAGTTAAAACAAACCCATTTCACATAGACTGTGAAAGTGTTTCTAACTTCTCTGTAATTCCCCAGGGCCTCAGGTGATTGTGACCCTAACGAATAACCAAAATAACCCTGTGCGTATTTAACATATTCTCATAAGATTGATTTGCAGGAGAGGGAAGTTACAAGTGCTTCAGGAAAGTCTAAATAAATGACAAAAGACGTCAGAAGAAGTTAAAATTTCTGGCTTTTAATATCAGCCACAGTTCGTATTGGGAAAAACAGTAGGTTGGTATCACACTGGAATGTGCATCCTACAGAAGAGGAGCAAAGCCCAGCCTTATAACTAATGAGGTTCATCGTGTAAGGAGATACTCTCATTTTCAGTTCAGAGAAACTTTACAAAGACTTGGCTTCATCTGTAAATCTGGTCTTATTTTCATGCACTCTAACTGCATTTTAACCAGCTTTTTTCCTTTCCTTTTTTTTTTCTCTCTTTGCATGCTTTATTTCTTTTGTTTGAACATTAGGAGCAAAAGCGTATAGATGGCACCACCCGTGAGGTGAAAAAGGTTAGAAAAGCCAGGAACAGACGCCAGGAGTGGAATATGATGGCATATGACAAAGAGCTTAGACCTGACAACAGGTTGTCTCAAAGTGTGTACCATGGAGCATCTTCCGAGGGATCACTGTCCCCAGATACTAGGTCTGTTTACAGCAAAGCTGTTTGTTGTACCGTAGTTGTATGTTCAGAGATACTAAGTAGAATTAGATGTTTTTACAGGTTGGGAACAGTTAGAATAGACAAAACATCTAATGCATGTTTTGAAGTTCTTCTCAAAATTATTTTAAAGTATAAATAAATTCTCTAATGACTTTTTCTTCCTCAGCTTCAGATGAGAGTTTTGTCATATTATGCACTGTAGTGAAATAAGTGTTTGCTGCATGCTTTATATTTCATCTTGAGCAGACATAGTTACAAAAGCATTTAAGTCTGCATCTGCTAGATACTGTCAGTACCTCTTCCTTTGTGTCTAGTTTGCCATATGTTACGCTGCTGATAGCTTAATAAATATTTTTCTGTGATCTACTAAGTCACACATGCTTCTGCCTCTAACAGTGCTTTAGTGGAGGAATAGTTCAGCTTTATCGATTTGTCTAAAAAGCAAGCTACAAAACCAGATGCAACATTATTGCTTGAAATTACAGAAATCTCTGCTTAGGGACACATGGCAGAATTCGTCTTCGTTGACTGAGATTCCCTTTGAGCTCAGCAGGAGTTACCTTCTCCTGTCTGAGTTTTTTCACTAAGCTAATCTCACTAGAGGATTTTCCCACTCACTTCATTTCCTCTGTCGTGGTTAATTGCTAGCAGTAATGTTAGGAATAAATAGTATCTACTGGGAAAACTGTGACAGTTTAATGTTTAAGCTGTTGAATGGCTAGGCTGAGGAAGCAGCCACCAACTGCAGAAGTGTGGACTGATACCTTTAGTCCACTGTCCAGTGGAGATTAGTAAAAAAACCCAACTATTTAAAAATAGTAAAACTGCTCAGAACTTTGTAGTGTTTTGGTCTTTGTGAAGAATAGTCATCTTGTAATCGAAACAAAAAAAAATAAACAAAATTGCTACTGCTGTTTCAGTAATATATTCAGACCTCCTCTCTGTCTAAAATCCTTTAATTACCAATTTTATTTTACAGTTTCTAATGCAAAACGTCTCCTGTTTGTCAGTCTGTAATGTTTCATTAAGACTCTGCTTTCCATAGGTTGATCTGGTAAAATGACATTGATGTTCAGCTGTCAAGAGCAAGATGTGGATTTTTTCATCATGAGTTCTGTGTTTCACACATTTTGAGTCTTTTTCTACCCTTAACACCTTGCTTCCAGGGTTCATGAGTTTAAATAATCATATTGAAGTGATTTGTTTTTATCTTCCAGCAACGTCAACACGTATTTGACTATTTGCAGATATCCATAATAATGGCAATCTGTAGGATTTTTAAAGCAGAAATTGTAGGATGAATCATTATTGTGGATGTAAATGTTGTGGTATGACATGTAACTTGTACTTACATAAGCCTTTCAAATTTTATAGTGTATGGAGAACTTTAAAGTTCAGTGAATCAAGTATCAGCGATTTGAATCCTGAAATCTGTGTTTTACATGCATGAAGGGTTAATTTTCTGAGTGATATTGAGGTGGAGAGAAAGTTTTCTGTTCTTGAGGTAATCTTAGCTGTAGGAACTGAGCTATAAAAAAACCCCCATACATGTAGAAATAAGTACTGGTTTCAGACACATTTTTATGCAGACAGCTACTGCATGAGCAGTGTTTTATAAATAAGGTCCCAAAGTCTGGCTATATTGTGATTATTTTTTAATGCTGAAGTGAAAAAAAAAAAAGCTCCTGTTTCTTCTCCTTTGCTAATTGTCAGAGTTACACATTAAACATTGACGTCCAGAAGGTGGCAATTTACAATGTATTTGTTATACCTGTTGTACTTCAGAGAGAGAAACACAAGCTGAATCCAAACAGAAACCAGCAAATTAATGTGAGAAAAGTAAGAACAAGAAAAGAAGAGTGGGAGAGAAGGAAAATGGGCATTGAGTTCATGAGTGACGCAAAGAAAATGGAACAGGCAGGAAGCATGAAAGAGGACAAAATGCCCAAAGGGTTTGTCGTTTTGTTTTACTCAAAGCCCTGGCTTTTTGTTGCTTACCTTGCTTCCAGTCTTACAGATAAGTGCATCAGTTCACTGTGTTCACTAAAAGCCAGGCTGCACGACTGCTCATTACTAAAACAACTATTCTCAGTAATGGGATGAAGAAATCCTTTTGCTCCCTCTCTTGGGCCTATTTGACAGAACACCCTAGACTTTGTATCTTTATGAACTCTCTGCTCAACTAATATTTACGTTTCCCAGTTTCTCTAAGCCTTTCCAGCGAAATTAATCGTGCAAACAAAATTAAGCATTTCCTAACTTTTGAGATGGGCTTTCTCTGCTTTGATAAAATAATATTCTTCTGCATAATTGTGGGTGCTTGCAGGATTGCTTCCCTTTTTCCGCTGCCATTGTTAACTTAAGGCAGGCCTGATAAGCATTATCATTTCATACAAAGGACTGTCAAAATCACTGACAGAAACAATGTCCCTCCTTATGGCTACTAAAGTTGTCTAAAATCTGGAGAAAGCTCTAATTTTGTTTTGCCTTTTCTGAAGTCTGCGTTAGAGGAGGACATTCTGCATGCAGCTGGTGTGCTGAAATACTGAAAACATTCCATTTCAGTCCTTTTATGCTGACTTGTCAGACTGATCTATTTTCAAGTTGTGTTAAGATGAACCATGATGTTTTGTTGCATTTGTTCTTCTGCTTTCTGTGGACTTAGAAGGGAAGGGTGTTTGATAATCAGGGAGTCCTGTTGCAAGAAAAATTATTCTAATTGCATTATTCGTAGCTTTTCTTGTGAGCTCTCTAGGTAATACCCTGTTAAACCTGCATAATCTGTTCTTCTGCATCCATTTACTTTAATTTTAGGTCCCATGCATCTGATGTTACAGATTATTCTTATCCTGCTACTCCGAATCATTCCCTCCATCAGCAGATAGCAATGCCTTCATATGGGACAGGAGATGGTCCGCAGTACATGGCAGCATCCCAAAGCCATGAGCATGAATACAGACCACCTTCCACCACTGTACGACATGCTACTCTCAACAGACCTCAGCAACCACCTCCACCTCCACCCCAGCCTTCAGATGGCCAACATAGCTCAGCACCTGTGGTACCAGCAGAATATGGGTAAAACTCCTGTTTTCTTCCAGTGGAATCTTGACAAAACTAGAAGGATGCACGTTTTTCATAACCATCATAACATACGGTGCATGCACGCAGAAAGGCCCCAATACATTAGTTATCTCCCTGGGGAGGACAGAAAAAAAATGGTATAACTTCTATGTTTGAACTGAATTTAGGTGAAGAGATAGTGAAAGCAGAAATAATGAACTTGTGTATGGAATGGAGTGAGATCAACATGCATGTGAAACATCAAGGGTTCCTAATATTAAAAGGGATCATTTTCCTTTAAAGTGGAAAATAGTTACAGCATAATTTGAATCGTATTTTAAACTTGAGGAAATGTGCAGAAAAAGTATCGCTGAATGTGATTAATATGACAGTCGGTCACATCCCTGAAGTGGCTTTTTAAATGAGCTTATGACAGAACTGGAAGGGATCTCCTGAAACACAGAATCAAGTTCCCTGCTGCCACAGCCACTTCCAGAATTCAAGATAGGTTTTATCAAACTCCTATGTAGATATTTTGTCTGAATGCTTTCTGGATGAAGGCTTGCTCCAGAGTTACTGGCTCTTCAATAGCAGGAACACATCTCTTTTCTAGCCAGTCTGTGCCTGATGGTTCTTTTGCTTAAACAGCTTAAACTTTCAAGGTGTAACCCCAGGAAAGTTGCCATTCTTGCCTCTGTCTTTTTTAAATTAAGCAAGCCAAGATTTTTCAGCCTCGCTTGATGCATCCTGGGAGAGCATTTGCCTGATTCATGACTGTATCATGCTGTAGATGACTCAGTTGTGCTATGATTGACTGCTCCAACCTGCATTTTCTCCGTTGTTTCCAGTTCATAACAGAAATACTTGTGCTTAGTCCCCAGGTATATGACCATTGTCAGTGTATCACAGTTGTCATACGCTGACATGCATCGCTGAGTGTCATCAGTAACTTCCCTTCAAACTCCTGTCTTCTATATCTAGTTCTTTACCTGCTTCATAATTCTTACATGAATTCCTATTTTTTTTCTGCTTATGAATTCTTTTAATGACATTTTAACAAATAAGTTAGCTCTTCCCTGTTCCTCCTTTTTAAAGTATCAAATGTATCAATTTAATATTTAAATTTATAAACTTGACTAAAGCACATGAGATGCTTGATACATATACCTTTGTGTAAATCTCTCCATTCAGACTTTCCATTGTCCTCCATGCCTGTCTTTTATTTTCTCTTAATATTTGTTCTGACACTTGGTCTTCTATGGAAGTGTTACGTGTAGTCTACAGATTTCCTGGCCCCTTCATCATCATAGGCATGATACTTAATATTCTCACAGAGTAGTTGTTTGGCAACAAATACAGCTTTAACTAGGCAGGAGTATGAAGTTAAACGTCTCACTTTGTGGAGTCCTGAAAGGTCACTGCCTTTAGTTTTGTCATCTGCCTTAAATCTCAAAGTACTACCAATATTTGATGATTCATATGTTTGTAGCCACTTGCATATTTAACTCACTAGTTTAAAGTCCTTTTCATTTTTGTTTTAGCTGAGGTTGGATGAGCGCAGTTTAAGGGGTGATGATTCTGTAAGACCTAACTTTGAATGCATTACATGTTTTTGTTCTGTTTTACCTAGGATGCTTCCAGCGCAGATGATGGATTATTACAATCCTACAGGTCCTCCCCCTCCTCCTCCTCCCCCTATGATTCCTTCGGCACAAACTGCATTTGTTAGTCCCCTTCAGCTTCCTGTGCCACCTTCCCATTCTGGACTGGTGACTGGCTCTACCTACGCAGCTACTCATCCTCCTCCTTCTACTGGGCTTGTAGTCACTGCTCCTCCTCCTCCAGGCCCACCACCTCCCCCTCCAGGCCCTCCTGCTGCAGGTTCATCCCTCTCCTCCTCCCCAATGCACGCTCCTGCAGCTACAGAGGCAAAGCGGCTGGACCCTGCACAGCCGCCCATAAGTGATGCACGGAGTGATCTTCTTGCTGCCATTCGAATGGGTAAGTGGGCACTCAGATACTTCTTTTTTCCAATGGAAACACTGTGTCTCCCAGTGATCTCAGTTCATGGCTTCTGTTCCCAGATGGACAGAATGTTTCAGACACTAGTTGACCACAGGTACCTATTATAACATTTGTCAGTCCTGACTTTGGACCTTTTTCTAATACCTAAAGATCTGCAGCTTTGTCAAACATGTTCTAGCGCTGGTGTGGACTTAAGCAAATGAAAACAGTGCTTGTGTTCGTTAAGTAGCCTGTAGATATATGAGGATTTTTGCTCCTGTTCAGGAGAACCGAGTTACTCAACACCAGGCTTCAGCCTGCTCATTTTTAACCAGTGCCTAATGGCCGCCCCTGACTTTGCTTACAGTATGGAGCTGTAGATCTAAGAGTATTTCCAAATAAAACTGTGAGAACTTTCATCTTCAGCTGAAAAGGATCTGTACAGTCTTTAATAGTGAGTTTTAACATATTGTTGGCAGTTCTCAAAGTCCTCAGTCTCTGAGAATGGATTCCACTCTGCCTTTTTTGTCTTTCTCTCCCTTCCTTGCTCAGGGAGGCTAACTCAATGGCTTCTTTTTCTTTATTCTTCTTCCTGAATATATTGTTAGAATACAAGAAACTCACCAATAGCAATAGGACATTTGAAATCCTTGTGCAGAAAACTTTGTCTGAGAGTAATTGTCCCTACAGGAATTCAGCTGAAAAAGGTGCAGGAGCAACGTGAGCAAGAAGCAAAGCGAGAGCCTGTTGGAAATGATGTGGCAACCATCCTTTCAAGACGCATTGCTGTGGAATACAGTGATTCCGATGACGATTCCGAGTTTGATGAGAACGATTGGTCAGATTGAACCAGGTCCAAGCCCAGTGGCAAGTTAGTGAAATACTTGGCTTCAGTGACATCTTCCTTAGCAAGGTGTAAAAAGCAGGACATTGACGTGTATTAAGGCTAACGATGGAAGTGCTAAAATTGAATTGGTATTATTCAGAATGCTGTAGCTTAGCAACCCTGGTACTAATGATGTGATGATGCTTATGCAGATCAGAAACTTGTCTTACTTTCAGTATTTACCGCATAATACTTAAGTGCCACGAAATGTAGCAAATAATGTGCAAAATATGCTGCAGTTGTTGCACTGTTACAGAACCAGCATTTTATTTTACTTTCCTGATCTTGAAGGGATAAAATATATATATAATAATTTTTTTTTTTTTTTACTTTACATCTTATTCTTTTAATTATGTAAGCAACTGAAGTACTTGTGAATTGGCCTGGTTGTTAGTCTTTGAGGGCAGTTAACTCTATGACTGAGTGAAGTGTTGAGTTCCATAAATACGACTTTTAGCTTTTATATTAGTGACTAATTATGCCCACCTTAAGCTGCTTTTAATCACTTCTGGGCGTAGGTTTTTTGCATACAGAATTGATTTTATATAATTGTTCTTTTTATCTTAAAAATGTAGCAGAAGAGGAAATGTATGTTTTGAAGAATGAATCCACAGGATCAAAAATTAACATTTTATGAGCAGACTGGATAAATTTGTAACAGTAGCAGCTCCAGATTGCTGGCTGCTTGCTGGGTAGAGTGCTGAGGGGGTCTCAGGTATGCAGCAGATGCTGCACGTCCTTGTTACAAATGGAGTTAAAATACCTTTGGAGCTTTTCAGTTTTATGACACAGATCAATAAGATGCAAAGTCTTCAGGATAGCTCTGATTGAAGCCGTATGGTTATTGAGGTGTAGAAATGTTACTCTGTTTTTACTAAAGACCGGAACAGTCCAGATCTAGCAATCAGATACATTTCACAAGTATTAAACTTGGTCTTTATGCCTGTAGGTTTCGATGTCTGTAAATAAGTTTTGTTGTTGATTTGTATGTGTATTGTCATGACAGGTCATTTTCCATTTCCCGTAGCACATTTACTCAAAACTACGATTACTTTGAATATATTTCTCTCCCAGTACCTCCCATTGATAAAACATTGGCAGTTAAAGCAGTTTTAATGGATGTTCAGGTACTATGCCATATATATATATATACACGCACACTTGTTTTCTCCTTCCCTAGGAACATTTGCTGCCATACAATATACTTTGGCTGTCTCTATTTTCTTTACAAATAATTCATTTTTTTTCCACAGTATAATATTAAAATGTTAAATATTAAAATGAGTCTTTCCTCTCTTCTGGACTGAGAGTTAGGCTGCTGCTTTGCCTGATGAGGCTTTTAAAAATGTATCCATAGCAGGAGACAAGTTCTTTCCTTACCTGATTACAGTTTTAATCTTTATAATTGAAGTCTGTGTAATTCCAGGTCTAACATTTGGTAAAGCTCCTTTTTTCTGTGAGGCCCTGTCTGTTCTTAAAAAAAAAAAAAAGTAAAATAAAAAGAGAAATGGAACATGATTATCTAACACAATTAACAGTTTTAGTCTTAAAAATGTAACAGTCTAACACGATGTTTGCATGCGAACTAGTGGCTACTGCATTGCTGTTTAATCTGCATATGAATTTTCAGTCCATGGTGGCTGTTTTTATGCTAGGGTGGTAACAAGCTGTCTCAAGATTGGTGTTAAAATTTAGCACACGAAGTATGACCAGTCTCTGCATAATGTTGAGCAACTACAGCTTTTGGCAGTTGGTGGCAGCTGAAGGTACTCAAATCGGTTTCAGTTGGAGCTGGTTTTGTCTTTGCCTTAAAATACAGAGCTGCAGTCTGCTTTATTCTGTGTCCTGGAGTCTTGAGGTCTCTGTGTCCACCACAGAGGACAGAATTTAGGCCACAGCCTGATGGTGGTTTTCATCCCTGGGTGAGAGATGGTTTGTTCTGATCATCATGGTGTGGCTTGCACAGTGGCTTGTGAAATGATGGTTTGGACGAGTTGACTAGAAGTGGAACTGGGACCGCAGTGTTACGTTGCCGTGTAGGCGGGGAGAGTACTCTCGGTGTTCTTTCGATATGCGCTGAAATGAAATATCTCAGCAGAAAATGCTTTCCAATCTACTGAAATTTGATATGACAGAAGATATATTTTATGAGCACGGAAGTTGGGTGTGTCTGAAATTTTGTAATTTGTGTTAATTTAAATAATAAGCATTAAACAAGCAATCAGTTGTGACCAGTTAAGATAGCGTAGATTTTTCAGTCATAGTAGCCAACCTGTTTTTTCTGAACCTTCAATGTTGTCATTTTCCTTTTGGTATTTTATAGAATGTGAATTGAATTTCGTGATGTAAACTAACATTGTTCGAAGCTGGTTTTATCAGTTTTATCATACTTTGGGTTGTGAATAAGTAACAAATATGAATAAAATCTCACTTTTGAGCCTGTCTTTCTTTCCTTAGATTAGTAAGTTTTTGCTGTTAATCTTTATCCCTTATTGATAAATAATGGAAAAGAAAAGATGAGGTTTCCAAACGCTGTCTGTGATCCCAGGAACCATGATTTTACTGGGATGGATGCTGGAGTCTACAAAACCAGACTCCTTTAAGGTACGGCTGCTTCTCCTAACGTGCATACTTCTTTGTTCTTCTACAGCCTTGATTCAGGCCCCATGTAGAGGTTCTTGGCTGGTGTAAACAGGTATTAATTTCCCTGCAGGTAGCTTTACTTTTTTTTTTGCAGTGAAATGCATTAAACAGCAGCTTTGCTGCCAGAAGGAACAAGGGAGAATCTATGAGTTGTATTAGTCCCTTTCCCTACATTTTTTAATAAGAAAGGGTCTTTCTAGGTTAATGGCATCAAGCGTAATATTGTAAAATGCAAACTCATGTCTGCCTACTAGAAAAATATTTTTAATTTAATATTTTAATTGTAATTGAGTTAAAACCTGGTATGGTAACAGGAGAGCCTTTTCGTCATGCTGGGAAGAACTTACATAAATGATGTAGTATAGTAGCCTAATAGTAAATAATTTTTTAATACATCTTAGACTTGGTTGTTTCCTGGGTAGATAAATTAAACTTTACTCTGTTCAGCTGAAAATTCCTGTCACTCTGGTTCTTGGTTCTTATTTTGTAGAAATTTTCCATCTTTGATTTGAATTTAATTCAGGTAATTCAGAGCAAAGACACCAGTTCTACAGAGGAATGGAATATATAAGCTTGTACTTTGGGTTCAAAGGCTTAGTAAACCTTTTGTAACTGCTCATTTGTCAGTTGGGGTTGGAGTTAGGACTCGCGACTACTCAGCATATGCTGCCTCTACAGCTTCTGCTGTTGTCTTTTGAATGTTAAAAAGTATTTCCATATGACTAAACTGCCATCAGCTGTATTTTTAGGTATTTCAGATTTCTCTGTGCAAAGATGAACTGCATGAAGAAGGAAAAAATATCCTGATTGTAAGAGAGGCACGTGCTGTTCAGAGCAAGCTCAAAGTTGAGCTTGTTTGTGGTACGCAGATGGGGTTGAGGGGAAGGGAAATGGCTCCTTGGGAAATTGGTTCATGTGGTGGATTTTGCAGGGATGTTCTCTCATATGCCGGGCATTGTTTTAGTAACGAGGACGAGTCCCCTTCCACTTGAAACAAGACACCAAAGGATACAGCAAATGTATAGTTTCTAAAAATGTTTAAAATCTCATTGTGAACTGAACCGAGTATAAACCTGATGATAATGAAAATTTCATTAGAATCTTGTGGCTGGAAGCTGAAGTTGCACAAATTCAATCTTGAGCTGAGGTGCTATTTCCTAGCAGCAGAGTAAAATACATATTAGAGCGCCTTAGCCAAAGATGGTTTTGATGGTGATTTTTTTAAGGTGACATTACACATTTTTCTTCCTGAAAAGCCAAATAAACAGAAATACAACCTGCTGTAGTCTACTTGAGGGAAAGCCTGAACTGTTAACTCTTGAGTTTGAGGCGTTCCTTATATGAGTGTGTGCAGACATACAGACACATACCTGCACGCACACACAAGTCTAAGGATTTTCAGCACCTTGAGGCTACTCTGTATTCAAGTACTTGAGCATGGTCAGTGTGCTCAGTGATAACACAGGGGATGAAGATACATTATAATCCCTGCGGGAAGCCCTCAGGCCCTGGTGTCTGCCACAGAACGGTCAGGAGTGACTTGAGCTTGTCACTGAACACACTCCCGAATTCCTTTGGATGTTAAAGGTGTGGGAGCTCTGGGAGGATGGTGGGCTTCGAATCAAACATCATCTTTCATTGAAGCGGTAAAGAGAAAGAACGAGAGCACTGCAAAAATGTCCTTTAAGTACAAATCAGGGAGAAGAAATGTCGTATTTTGCTTTCTCTACTAATAGAATCATAGAATGGTTTGAGTTGGAAGGGACCTTAAAGATCATCTAGTTCCAATCCCCCTGCCATGGGGAGGGGAGCTTGAGCAACTAGACCAGGTTGCTCAAAGCCCCATCCAACCTGGCCTTGAACACCCCAGTGTTGATGCATCTACAACCTCCATGGGCGACCTATTCCAGTGACTTACCACCTGCAACAGGTAAAGGCCAAGTGTGCTGTCGAGTGTCTGTAGGTTTCTCTGGAGAAATGTGTTCTCATCTGTGGGTAACAGAGGTGTGCGCTTCTACACGTGGAAAGCAGTCTCACATTTGTGCTGGACTGAGCTGCTTGTCAGCTACATAAGAAAACAGGTAGCTCCCGAGAGATTCTTAGCTAAATATAGTAGTGTCTTTGGAGATTAGTTCTTACTGCTGTGGATAAGCAGAGAAGTTCATCTGATTAGCCAGAGCAGGGAGTACTTCTGCGCTTTTCCCTTGGTGAGGGGTCACATGTAGAGTGCTTTGGAGATTAGAGCTGAGGGCAACTGTTCCTGAGATGTCTCAACAGCTTGTCTTAGATGCATTGTCTTTTCAAGTCACCTGGCATTTTCTGTTGCTCACACGCTGCCATACCACGTGAAAATTAACTGCACTGCTCAGCAATCACTCACGTTGCCAGTGCAGTGTGGGCTGAAGGAAGGAAGAGAGGGCTGGGAGTCTGACAGTTACCCTAATGCCAGTTAATCTTGGGCAGTCTGTCCCCTCCGTCCTTGACAACAACTCTGAATGAACGACGTACTACCAGCTGTACTGAAGGAGATGGCAGAACTCATCTGTTTTCTCTGTTCTTGCAAATCAGGCTCTCTCTTGATGACCGCTAGTGCTGCTACATTCCTTGTTCAAATTTTTGAGTGATCCTGCTGTTCATGTTTTATTTCTGTAGTGACTTTAACTTTCTAGACCCTTATCAGTTACCTTTCTCTGACTTGCTGCATGGCCTGCGCCCATTGCTTGCTAGCCCTCACAAACTGGAGGTGGTCACCAGTCATTGTAGCAATGCTGTTGCTCTCCTGAAGACAACAGCCTGGTGCTGAATGTCACCTGCAGCCTGTCCCCCTGCATCCTTCTCTTGAGTCTCTTCTGTCTGGTTTTTCATAGGTAGTTTGCATGTTACTCCCAAGGATCTTCCCATTTCTGCTTCAGCAGGACTTAACGGTTTGGTTGGTTGGCTGTGGCTTCTTTCCCTTGAATAGGTTCTTGTGCTGTGACTGCTGTTCACAGCAGATGTTACAAGGGGTGCTGCTTCCAGGCATGGGGCCTTTCTCTTTCTCCAAGGAGGATGATGGTAGTAGCAGGATTGTTCATTATAGTGATGAAATGTGAACCTTTCTGAAGTCACTGCTCCTTCCAACTGTGTGAGGCCTCGCCTTAACTTCCCTTGGGACACTCTTTCAGACTTGTTTGTATTAATTTTCTCTGGTCTGGTTTTGTGGTGTTTTCAGCTACACCTGCGTTGCTTTGTTTTTCTGTTCTGTTTGGGTTTCCTTCCAAATTTAGCATACTAACTGAAATTTTTTTTCTTGGGGTCCCTTCACGCAGCTGGCTAAATGGCTTCTGATTGCCATTACCTTGTAGACATGACTTTTGTATTTGAGGAAGAAGGATTTTTTTGTGTGTTTCATATTCTCAGAATGACAACCCAAGTAACACTTTCTAGACTGTAAAAGTTCCCCCATAAAATTATTTCTATATGATGTCTATTTATGGTATATTTTGCTCTAAGAAAGGTTTAGAAATTTTGCTTTACAGCCTAGTGAACTTTTTGAATTGCTGTGAAGAACTCTTGCGTAGGTTCATCAAAATATTAAATCTGACTGTGACAAGAGGATGTGAAGGTATGTAATGTGTGCAGTGCTGTGGTACAACATGTGTGTTGAAGTACTGACGTACACCTGGATCTTGATTATTTGTAAATGTCAATGGTTCCTAGCGACATTTGGGGTTTTCTTTAAAATATTTGGATCCTGCTGGCTTGTTGCTTCCTCCAGTAACTGGTCATTGGCCATGGCTGTTGAAAACCACTATTGGGACTTTTCAAAAATCTTTTTTAAGAAATATAAGCAAGATAGGTGCCTGGTACCCAACTGACTTCCATAAGACAAATTCTTATCTAGAAAAAAAAAAAATATTCTTTTTTGTTCATCCTCTGTATTCTCCTCAAAACCCTCAGTGACTTGTCAAGTCACTCTGTTTAAATTATTTATGAGCCATCTCCATTCCTTAAGTTGACATAGTCTATCTAGGAAACTGAATTTAGGTCTGCCACATGCTTTTAGTAAAGGATGCTCCATCCCTCGCCTCTGGTGCCCCTCCTGACCTATATTCCTTGCTATATTTCTAGAATTTATATGAATTATTTATATGGCATGATAGATTTACTTTGTCCATTGCCGAAAGATAATAAATCCTCACTTTAGGGTTTCTCAAACCTAGTTAAAATATACCAGTTGTGAGGCAGCTGTGAATGACTAGAATTAGAGATAAGAGGCATGGGAGTTGTCTGGCTGTGACGTGCATTCTTACTGTGTTACCAGAGAAAAAGCGTTTAAGTACAGAATACCTCACTTAAATGGAGAGAATAACATCACGGATCTTCTGTCTTCTGCATTCTTCTGCCTCTTAAATGGGAGGTGGGAAAATAGAGATTTTTAGGACAGATATGGGGAGGAAGAAAAAGGCCAGGATTTTTCCTGTGCTAAAAAACAGGCTATCTTTTGGTGAGTAATTGACAATACTTCTTTGTTTTATTTTGTCTGCATACAGAAACACCCTCTGAATGGGGAGGCTGAGTTTTAACCTTTTCCCTGAAGATCACTTTCCCTATTTATCAATAGCAGAGATCTTCCCTGAAGATCAATTTCCCTATTTTATTCTCTTCACCTTATCAGCCAGCGTACGTAATGACCTTTCTCTTTGATTCAGCCATCTGCCTGCTTCAGCTTTTATTGCCTTCACTGATCAGATGAGACGTAAGAGTACAGACGGCACAGGCAGCGCGGCTCCCCGCGGTACCCGATAAGGAGAAACAGATTTAAGTTGACACTTAAATAGTAAATAGGGTTTTTTTTAAATATTGATGCATACAAGAGTTATTAAAGGAGTCTAGTGAACTGGGAATGTTTTCTGCTCAGAAAGCAAACACAAATATTCAGGGTGGTAGGATATTTAAGGAATATGTGGGCAAAGCATCCTTAGAAAGTGCAGTTCTTTTAAGGCTTCCAGGTGTGAGCTTTGCATGGTTGCTGTAATTACCGTCCTTGCAGGTATTGCTTCTCTCGGGGTTTTGGGCAGCAACCATTTATTCCCACCCATCCATCTGAATGCTGACAGGGATCTCAGTGCTGTAGAAAGGATGTAGAAAAATGTGCTGGCTAAGGAACCATCTGTGGAATTAACTGAAGAGGTAGTGGGGTGGCAAGGGCGAAGTTTCCCTCAGAGAACATCAGTGGTCTTGGCAGGACAGAACTGAAGTCTCTTTTCAGTGGTGCCTAGTGATAGGACAAGGGGAAACGGGCACAAACTGGAAGGCAGGAAGTTCCACCTCAACATCTGGAGAAACTTCTTTACTGTGAGGGTGATGGAGCACTGGAACAGGCTGCCCAGAGAGGTTGTGGAGTCTCGTTCTCTGGAGACTTTGAAGACCCATCTGGATGCGCTCCTGTGTGATCTTGCCTAGATGAACCTGCTTTGGCAGGGGGTTGGACTAGATGATCCCTTCCAACCCCTACCATTCTATGATTCTGTGTCAGAGGCACCATTCATTTGTTAGCACACAAGTTAAAGCAAATAACATAGAACTTGAAAGTTCTAGGTCGTGAGGTGTGGCGTGGGCGCTGTCTCACCTCACCTGACTGGGTGCCTCGGTTTTTCCAGTCCGAGCCCACACGAGAGACGAGGCAAGGTGGGTCCGTGGGGGCCTTGCTGTCCTGCCGCTGGGATTTGCCTTGAGATTGGTGGGAGACAGGTCCTCCACCGGGAAGAGGTGGAACTGCAGCCGCGGCAGCCGTGGTGGCAGCTCCTTGGAGAGGAGCGGACCTNAGCAGTGGGAGTCAGCAGTTCTGTCCGGCGGCTCTCCGCGGCAGCTGCTTCCTTCTTTCTAACTGCTTAGTTTCTTCAGGGGGCTGCGCTGACAGCTCAGTTCAGTTTCCCCCCTCTCTGGCTGCTTGGCTTCTTCAGGGGGCTGCGCTGACAGCTCAGTTCAGTTTCCCCCCCCTCCTCCTCGCTCCTCTCCGGCAGCGGCGGAGGGAGGAGGGGGGTGCGCTCAGCAGGAGCGATGTGCTCCCTTTGTGCAGTGAGGCGGAAAAGGGAGAGTTTGTTTTCTTTTTCGATATTTATGGCTGGCGTTATCTCGGTTCCGGTTTCCTGGAGGATTTATGCCGAATAGATTTATGGGAAATCGAGTTCCTTTGCTCACTGTTTTAATAAGGCAGAAAAAATCATGTGGTCGGTTCACCACACCCTGCCTGAGGGGCCTGCAAGAAGCCTGGGGAGGCACTTCTTAGCACGGCCTCTAGTGACAGGACCAGGGGTAATGGCTTGGAGCTGGAAGAGGGCAGATTTCGATTGGAAATTAGAAGGAGGGTGGTGAGACTGGAACAGGTTGCCCAGGGGGGCTGTGGATGCTCCATCCCTGGAGGTGCTCAAGGTCACGTTGGCTGGGGCCTTGAGCAACCTGCTCTAGTGGGAGGTGTCCCTGCCCATGGCAGGGGGGTTGGAACTTAGATGACCTTTGAGGTACCTTCCAACCCAAATCATTCTATGATTTCACGGCTGTTTACCCTTCCCTGCCACACTCAGTCACTCCTGTCCACTACTGTTGTCATCCTTCAACGAACATTGCTTAGCTCGGGAGAGGCAAACTCCTGTGTCTTTGATGCACTGAACATCTGGCAAAGTGTTGGTGGTTCCTGAAGAAGCCTCGCTAATGAGGGAGCGTTTCCAAAAGCAGCATGGTGCAGCACATCTCCTACGCAGCCTCACAGCAGCCTCAACAGGCGCCTTCTCTGGAGCTCGTCCTACCGAACAAGCCAAGGAGGATTAACTAGATAGTGAAAATCCCTTGGCTGGCAGTTTACACTTCAGTTTTTGATTAAAATACAGATAATGTAGGAAGCATGAAAATGTTTGAACATGTTTATTCATCAGGTAGTAGTTCCCTGCCCTGCTGGTAGTGTTCTACCCAAGAGGGGAGCCCTGGAACTTGGCTCCACCAGCACTGCAGTGGTGGCAGGAGAGCTGCAGGAGGGCCCTGCCAGCTTGTGCCCAGCTCGAGCCTGCTTAATATCTGGGAAAACAATAAATTTGAGGTTACTTCAATTCTTTGTGACCTTATTAAAACTTTAGCTTGATTGAGAAGGGGCATGCAAGGAGAGGGTTTCCTTTGGCAACAATGGACCTGTACTAGGCTCTGTCTTCAGCTCGTACCTGAAGCCTTAAAATCCCCTGACAGAAAAATCAGGTGCTGCTGTGAGATTTGTCCCCTGCAAACACACCAGGTAAGAGAGGGACTGTCTTTCTGTAGAAAGATACTGACCTCCAGTGGACAAGTGGGGCAATCATAGGAGTTTGCTCTAATTAAAATTCAGCTTTATGAAAACCCAAACAGGAGATGAAGAAGTTCAAGATACAGGGATTGATCCACTTCATTATTCCGCAAACTCTCCATGCCTTCATTTTTCTATACAACCACAGAGCAAATATTCCTAGGTACCATGGTGAAATTTCAGCATCTTTAAAGCTGCTGAATAAGCAGCTGAATAAGCTTTAATAAACAGCAGCTCTTCAACTCCTTTCCCTGAGGAACGTACTTTTTGTGGAGGGACTGCCCTGCACAGACCAGCATTCTGAAGTAAGAGAAACCCAGCTGTTATGAGATGATCTAACATGAGCTCCGCTCTCCTGATTTGATAGCTCCAGGCGGACAAAGACCCTGGGAACTGCCCTCTGCAGATCTTTCAGCTGTTCGTTCCTCCCTCGGTAACGGTGGTACTGTGGTAAAAGCAAGTGTACAACAAGATCTCAGTGCACACGCAGCTGTCCTGACTTCTGGAGGCTCAGAGTCCCTCAGTCCTTGAGGAAATTGCTCTGAAATGTAAAATTGCCATGAAGCTAAAAGCACTGAAGCTACAAGACATGACAGCTGAGGAAGTTACTGCACCTCTGCTGAGCTCCTGCCTGTAAATGTCCTCACAAGTCCTCTGAGCCTGACCTAGTTGTGAGGTGACGTGACTTTGCACAAATTAAGAGGAGGCCTCTAGGGAAGCTGGAAGAGGGGAGTGAATTGCAGCAGCTTAATGTTGCATGTTTTAAGCTTTTCATTTACAGAATCACAGAGGGAGGGTTGAGGTGGGAAGGGACCTCTGGAGGTCCTCTGGTCCAACCCCACTGCTCAAGCAGGGTCACCCAGAGCCAACTGCACAGGTCTGTGTCCAGATGGCTTTTGAATATCGCCAAGATCAGAGACTCCACAGCCTCTCTGGCCGGTGCTCGGTCAGTCTCCCTGTGAAAGAGTTTTTCCTGGTGGTCAGAGGGAACCTCCTGTGTGTCAGTCTGTGTCCATTACTTACCATCAGTTGTGTGCTTGAGCCCTAGGGATGCTGAGCATCTCTGCTCACCAACTGCGTTTCTGGAAATGCAATGCATGAGTTAAAAATGGTCCAAGTCCCTCTTTCTACAGGGGAGTTCTGCTTCTTGGATAATAAGTGAGTTGTACAGACAGCATTTGCACAGCAGGTTTCATCATCGGACTTCTGATGGCTGCAGCTGAGCCTAAGACGAAACTAGAAAACCCTGGTTGATTCTCTCTGGCCTTGCTTGGGAAGTATGGTCTCACTTTCACCATGCTGAGGGGTTTCATAATGCTGTGGTGGGTTAACCTTGGCGGAGCACCAGGAGCCCACCAAGCCGCTCTATCACCCCTCCCTTTCCTCTCCTTCCCCAGGTGAAGAAAAAAGGGAAAGAAAAAAAAGGTGAAAAAAAAAAACCAACAACCCTTGTGGATAAAGCAAAAGCAGTTTAATGATAGCAGAGCAAAGCTAAGCAAAATCTGTGCATAGAAGCAAAGGAAAACAAACATTTATTCTCTGCTTCCCATCAGTAGGTGATGTCTGGCCCCTTCCTGGGAAGCAGGGCTCCAAAACTTGTAGTGGTTGCTCCAGAGGACAAAGGAATGGCCTCTCCTTCTCCTTCTTTTCCCTAGCTTTATAGCTGAGCTGACGTCATATGGTATGGAATATCCCTTTGGTCAGTTCAGGACAGCTGTCCTGGTTGTGTCCCCTCCCAAGATCTTGCCCACCCCATCCCACCTGGGGGGGAATGTTGGGAAGAGCCTTGGTGCTGTGTGAGCGCTGCTCAGCAGTAGTCACAACACGGGTGTGTTAGCAACACCCTTCTGGCTCCCAGCACAAAACACTGCACCATGAGGGCTGTGATGGGGAAAACCAGCTCAGCCAGACCTACTATAAATGCCCATCAGCAGCGTAAGGAGAAATAATCTGAAGGCCTTGTTGGATTTGATGAAGCTATTTTTCAAGGAGGAGGAGAGATTTTTCTGGCTGCCTTTTAGAAAAGGACCAGAAGGATGGAGTGAGGTTTTGGCAGACCTAAGTTCTTCCTCTTTGTTTTGTGATCAAGCATGGGTTTGGGTGGGGAGGTAACTGGGAACCCATCTCCTAGCCCAGAAGGGAAGCATGTTGAGCAGCAAGAGCTAATGCTGTTTGCTTAGACTCCAGGTATCCCTTTGTGTGGTGGAAATGAGTCTTAGTAGGAAGCCTTTCCTCTGCTCTTTCATAGGTAATTCAGCCAGGAGGGGGGCCTCAGGAGGTCTTTGGGCCAATGTCCTGCTCTCAGCAGGGTCACTTCTGAGGTCAGACCAGGCTGCTCAGGACTTGATGTGGTCCTGTGGCTCAATTCCTGTGAGATGTTTTTCTCTCTCACAAGAGATCCATCCCAAGGTTTCCTTAGGTTGTTTGATGGTTCGTCTGTAGCCGTAGGTATTAATGCGCAGAGGCCAAACCGCGTTTCATTAGGTGCATCACCATCTGGAACTTGCCAATAAGTCAGCTGGCTGGTATGAGAATAGATCAACGCTTGAATGACAACAAATCTATATTGTGAAATATATTATAGAATCTTTAATTTACATAGAGATGAGGCCTGCTTACAAGGAGTGGAAATCAATAATAGCTTTTATATCATCCTCTGGGCTGAATGTTAAATCTGAAATTCCACAATATCTAAACTGCATCAGGAGATTACATGCCAATAGCACCAATAGCCAAAAAAGGATAATTTTCCCCTTTCTTAATATACTTGATATATCTGCAGTTTCCAGACGGGGTTTTCGTTCTTTCAGAACAAGAAGTGTGTTGCAGACGCTGTCATTTTAGGAGTGTTTGAGGTTATGGCCAGAAGCTTTGCGAGGGGAGGTACTGCATAAACACAGAAAGAAAAGGTGATCCCTGCAGCCTGACCTGAATTTGAGGGGCGGTGGGTGGGCAGCTCCATTACCTGAACAGGAACATTGGCTCTTTCTTAATCCAAAGCCCACCCATGAGCAGAGAGATTTGCCATAGACCAATCTGTACTCAATTTAATGCTCTAATGATATCACGCAGGGAGAGGATTCAGACTGAACCCAGCCATCTCACAAAGACCCCACTGCCGCTGCGTTCCTACAATATCTGATGTCATTCCCAGTCCAGCTTGCTTCTGGCCTGGGTCTGCCCATCGGGGAACCACAGCATCCATTGGCACCATCTCTTGGAGAGGCATCACTGCCACTTGATTTTGTTGTTCTTTCAGCTGACAGCAGCCACATAACAATCTACCTTAGCCATTCTGTTCTTCAGGCTTTATTTCTTTACAGTTTGCTTTGATCTTGAATAGATGGGTAAGGTGACAATGAAAGAAAACATTTCCATCAGAACAATGTCTCTTTCCAAAGGCTTGTCACAACATGAAATGAAGTGAAAATTGACTGAATGCCCGTAGTTGGTACATAAAATGTTATGCTGTGCAGTTCATGGTGAGTCAGAGCAGCAGAGCACAGTGAACATGATGCGCTGGAGTATTGACACTCCCTGGATGGATCTCTGCAGCTTCTGCAAGTCCAAGCTGTGGTGCTGTTTCTCCCTGCACTCCACCACCCCTCAGCGGTGCTCTCTCTTCTGTATGATGAATACAGTCATTAGTCCAGGATTAACTTTGTTCAGACTCTTTACATCACATTTTCCTCTTCTGGTTTTAATCAGATCTGTGTTAAACCTGATTGCTTTCTATGACAAAGCAACCTGCTTGGTTGATGCAGGGTGAGTGGTGGACATAGTCTACCTGGACTTCTCCAAGGCTTTCGACATGGTCCCCCACAATCTCCTTCTTGAAAAACTGACATGCTATGACCTAGACAAATGATCTGTGTGGTGGATGGGGAACTGGCTGATGGGCCATACCCAGAGGGTGATGGTAAATGGTTCATTTTCAAAATGTCACATGTGGAGTCCCCCAGGGGTCAATATAGGGCCTAATGCTGTTCAGTATCTTCATAAGTGACTTGGATGTTGGGATCAAGAGCACCCTAATTAAGTTTGCTGATGACAGAAAAATAAGTGGGGTAGTTGACCCTCCAGTAGGGAGAGCCACCCTCTAGGAAGATTGGGACAGGCTGGAGGAGTGGGCTAGCAGGAACCTTATGAAGTTGAATGGGGACAAGTGTAAGGTCTTGTACCTGGGAACACATAACCCAGGAATGCAGTTCAGATTGGGATCCATGCGGCTGAAGAGCAGCCCTATGGAAAGGGACCTGGGGGTCCTGGTGGACAGCAGGCTCAACATGAGCGAGCAGTGTGCTGCAGCGGTGAAGAAAGCTGGTGGGATGCTGGGTTCCATTAAGAGAGGCATCACCAGCAGAGATAAAGAAGTCATCCTCCCACTTTACTCAGCACTGGTCAGACCACACCTCGAGTACTGTGTTCAGTTTTGGTCTCCGCTATACAAAAAAGATGCAGA
>VZZY01009614.1:14476-25696 GCA_013400335.1 Eurystomus gularis | reverse complement strand
CTCTTCCAGCCTATCCAGGTCTTCTGGCAGGGTGGCTCTCCCTTACAAAGTGTCCACTTTCCCACTCAGTTTGGTGTCATCAGCAAACTCCATCAGGGTGCACTTGATCCCATCATCCAGATGATTTATGACGATATTAAACAGCGTTGGGCCAAATATTGATCCCTGGGGGACCCTGCTTGTGACAGGTTGTCAGTTTGAAAAAGAGCTATTTACCATCACCCTCTGGGTGTGGCCTGTCAGTTCCTCACAAGTGGCACAGGCCACTTGTCTAGACCATAACACATCAGTTTCTCTAGGAGGAAGCTGTGGGGAACCATATTGAAAGCCTTGGAGAAATCCAGGTTGACAATGTCCACCACTCGCCCCACACCAACCGAGCAGGTTACTTTGTCAGAGGAGACAATTAGGTTTGTCAAACATAATTTGCCCTTGGTGAATCCATGCTGGCTTTTCCCAGTCATGTGCTTCATTTGACTTGTGATAGCCCCCAGAAAGATTTGTTCCATAACTTTCCCAGGGGCTGAAGTAAGACTGATGAGCCTATAATTTCCTGGGTCCCCCTTTAAGCCCTTCTTGTATGGTGGGGGTAACATTAGCCTTTTTCAGTCTTCTGGAATGTCCCTTAATCTCCATGACTTATCAAAGGTTAGGGAGAGCAGCTTGCAACAATGTCAGCCAGCTCTCATAACACCCTTGGGTAGATAACACCTGGGCTCATTGATTTGTAGGGGTCATGCTCCTGTAATAGTTCACATACCATTTCTTCCTTCACTGACACTGGGTCTGTGTTTGCACCTACCTGGATTTTTGTTCCCAAGCCTGAGGCTGAACAATGCTGCTAAAAGGCAGAGGTGAAGAAAGTGTTGAGAAGGCCTTTTCAGCATTCTTTATGACTAATTCACCGAGGTTTAACAGTGGGGTAATATTCTGCTTCTGTTTCTGATCATTGTTATATACCAGAAGAACCCTTTTTTGCAGTTTTTGACATCTCTGGCCAATTCCAGTTTCACCTGGGCTTTTGCTATTCTAACTGCATCTCTGCACACCCTGGCAATGCCCTTGTAGTTCTTAACAGGTATTTGTTCACTCTTCCATCTCTGGTATGCTTCTCTTTTGGTTTTGAGCAGACTCAGAAGCTTGCAGTTAAGACAAGGAGGTCTCCTACTCCACCTACTTCACTTACCTTCAAAGTGGATTAACTGGTTTTATGCTTCCAGGAGAGCATTCTAGAAAAACTTCCAGCACCTCCTGGCTTCTTTGTCCTCCATGGAAGCTTCCCATGGAATCCCTCCCAGCTGAGCTCTGAGTGAGCTGAAGTTTGCTTTTCTAAAATCTAAAACCCTTGTCTTAGTACTAACCTTTAGTATCCTCAGCTGGATCTCAAACTCTACAGTATTTTGACCACTGCAGCCGAGGCTACCACTAACCAAGCAGATTTTCTTGGTTTGTGAGTAGTAAGTCCAGCAGTGCCTCATTCCTGGCTAGCATATCTATCATTTGTATGAGGTAGCAGTCCTCTGTGCGTTCCAGGAACTTGATGGATGACATGTGAGCTGCTGTATTGTTCTTCCTGCAAATGTCTGAGTAGTTGAAACCACTCACCAGAATGAGGTTCTGTTGACCTGAAGTGTGCTTGTCCCAGGCTGGACTCAGCAGCAGATGGGAACCGGATTCAGGAGTCTTCTGTTGTATTTTCTCCCTCTACCCTGTTGAAGAGGGGGAGTGATAGAGCAGCTTGGTGGGTGCCTGGCAGCCAGCCAAGGTCAAGCCACCACAAACAACTAAGTAGCACCTTTTAACACCCTTTAACAGCATCTGTTTGGCTGTGTGAGTTTTTGGAAAGCTTTCGTGGTGGGGTTTTCAGTCCCTTTAGGTATGGTTGAGTTTGAGGTGTAGAAAATATAGTTCATGCATTAGCTTTTGTTCAATTCATTTAACTATTGGTTTGCCAGTACCTACCACCTAGACAGCTACACTTGCAGGAAGATGTTGCTCAGTTAAAATCACACACAGATTTGTATTTCCTAGGTCTCCTGAATGTCTCCCTGGGCCTACTGTACAAACGTCACGTTGCATTAATAGGGGTAATCCTGGTGTGGCTATCACCAAGCCCTCACTGCTGAGCTATGGAAGTCTAAGAAGTCTGTCCCACGCTGGAGCAGGCAATAGCTGCACAGTCGCCCATTGGTGTGTTAATTGGATCAGATTTTTGAAACGTGTTCAAGGCTGTGAGAAGCGTGAAGTGTATTGCTCTATGGAGAACCGGTAGAAGAAGCCTTGTAAAAGGGCTCTTGGGTCAGGTGCTGGCCGGAAGAGCTGTGTTTAAAGAAACTGTCCCCAGCTGTTTGATTTATAATGTGCTCAAAGAAGCAAGGCTGTATATTTTTGTAAACAAACCAAACTGCATCAGTTCTTCTTCCTAACTGGAGTAACCTATCAGACTCTGAGCTGGCCAATGGCCCAGATCAGGAAAGATCTCTTCCTGCAGATGGGAAATTCGCAGATGGAGGAGAATTGGGATTCTCGATAATTTTTTTTTTTTTTTAGTCAGATGTGCTGAAAAGACATAGTGAAAAGCCTACTTTGAAGTAGTTTTATCTGTGTATTTTCAAACTTCAGAATTATTTCTGTGCAACAATATCTTTCCAATATGGTCTTGCTAATGGAACGTGGTAAAAAATGGCATCTTCTTCCTATAACATTTTTGTTCCTCCTATACATTCCATGCCGTATTTCCTGACATTAATGGCAAAATAAAGTCCCTGCTACTGTCAGCTTGGAGTACACCCTCATAAAAATTATCTGCTGAAATTTTTAGTTCTGTTGCAGCAGTGCAGCTAAGAGCAACGTGGCCTTGTGAAGCACCAGCAATAGCTCCTGCTGTAAAACAGGATGTTAGAAACACTTAGCGCCTTGTATTAATCTTATATGAACAATGACTCGAGCACACATACTCAAACGTGGCACTAATATCTGAGGCCAATTTACACTTCTGGGGTCGTGCAGATGTAAGTAATGCTTCGGTTTTGCCTGCAGGATGTTTATGACTGATGGTGAAGTGCCAAGCTGGTTCTCCAGTTCCAGGCTGAGTTTGCATCAAGGAAAAGAGAGCCCATTTGATTTAAAGAAGAGGGAAAGTCCTATATTTGTTTTTTACAGAGCTATGCTTCAGAGTAGGACCATGCTTTCAGGACAGGGAGTGCTTTCTTTGCTTTGGCATAGTGCCTGGTCCTGCTCTCCTGTAATGAGAGATCACCTCACTGGATTTCAGCCATAGGTGCGTTTTGAAGCTTAATGCCAGTAAAAGCTTAAGAGTCTTCTGCTCGTGTATTTGTTCTGCAGAAACAGAACAGAGTTGCATTTGCTGCTCCATAACTCAGGCTATGAACAATGAGACTAGGTTTAGTTCTGGGGGACTTCTTAAGGATTTTTAAAATTTTCCTTCTGAAGGACTGAGCTCTGCAGTAGCTGTTCAGTAAAATCGTTGTTCTATCCTTTGGCAAAGAGAATTAAGCTGGTGCCTAAGTAAACATCAGAGAAAATATTTAGTGAGAAAAGACCATACATACCAAACTAGGGCACCTTGATACAGATGGCTGACTCATCACTGTAACATATTCTGCGTTAAATATGGAAAGCTCAGATGTCACTTGTTCTAGCTCAGCGAGAGCAGGAGATGTATTTTTCCTTCCAAAGATGACTTATAAACCAGGCAGAAGTCTTAATTACTGGCTATGCAGGTGAAAATACTGATATGCTGTGCAGCTTCTCATTCCTTGCTGCAGCCAAGGGCCTCCCTTGCAGATGCATCCATGTTATTTGGAGGCTCCTGGACCGCACCAGGGCCACCTTCTTAGGCTGATAGATATATTTCTACTACCAGTCATCAGTTGGGTTTCTCCACTAAGTTTTTGTTTCTAACTTCCACCTTTATTTGCAACTGGTGATAATTTAGCTGCTAATCCTTTTTTCTCTCTCCACCCTGGGGAAGCTATTGGAGTCTGGAAGGTCTAGTCCTGGCTTCAGTGACAGCTTATTGCTGTAAGCATCAGACCACCTTCATAGCTGTGGGATGCAGATTTTTGGGAGGCCCAAAAGGTAGGCTGTATTTTGTAGCTAGTCCTGCAACTGCTTGCATTGGCACGGAAAGCAATCTGATGGGTCACTTGCCACATGTAGCTGTTACACTCAGTGTGAGGCTTTGGGGCAGACAGGTATTGATGTCCTGTCTTGAAGCTGTAATTTAATGATAAGTGGATTTGAGAGAAAAGGAAAGATTCTTCTGCCCTGTTTAAAGCTAACTTTTGCAACAACTTCATACCTTTAAAAAAAAAAAGATAACGCAGAAGTAAGCTAGTCATAGCAGGACAGCACTTCATATAACTGAGCAGGTTAATGCGAGCACTTTTTTGCACTTTTTCTTTTCCCTCAGGTATAGAAAAGCATTTTGAGGAACTTTTCTCATGCCAAGTGTTTTGACATTATCTTTGTTAGGCTCAAGGGCTCTCTCCTAGTGCTGCAGCATGTCTGGCATGCAGAGAATTGTGCCCAGCTGCCAGTTCATTCTGGAGTCTGTGAGGCATTTATCTAGTGAGCCCTCCTTTCCCATTCCAGGTTCCCTACCAAAAAAAGTCATATAACCTTTCCACCTATAACATGTATTTCTGGTACTGTTTCAGGTCTTTTGGCTTTGACAGTGAAGCCTCAAATCCCCTGTCTTCTTCCTCAATCTAGTTTTTGGGAAGAAAAGAAGCCACTGAAATGCAGAAACATGACCATGCTATAGATGTACAAGGCTGATAGTAAAATTATTGCTTTACCATGAGTTTTCGGATAGTCCTTGACTACTAATCAGGTTTCTGCTCTGTTTGAATCCACTGTAATTGTTACAAATACTAATATTAAAAAACTTGAGACATGCCATAATTACACCCCTCTGTGTCTTATCATTAGATATTGTACATCATCTTTACTTAGTCTTGTGCAGGCACCCTTGTGTTTGGTGCTAGACAAGTATATAGCAGGAGTTCTTATATATTTATATAGATCATTAATGGACTTTTAAAAGCAATCATCACTTACAAAAATGCACTTGTTCAACTGGACAGCAACAAGTTAAAAAACTTACTGCTAACCTCAGAGAAAATGTTGTGTTTAATGTTCTAATGCTCATAAACCTGTACTATGCAGGTAATGTCCCAAAGAGCCTTTGACCCAACCATTCAAACTATTACTTTAATTTGAACTAAGAATGTGGTCTACAGTGTAGATTTAAATAAAAAACAATTCTTCAATATCCCCTATTAAGAGATTTATGTTTGAATAACAGCTCTTTTGCATCAAATGTATTAATAAATGTTTGCATGGACAGTAAAGTGTTAGCCAGTGAAATTTCTTTAAAAGCCACCACATAGAAATGACCCAGCAATAATATCATTTTACAATATCAAAGACAGATGTTGTTGCACAGGTACAATCCAGGGCAGAATTAACCCCCCAGAAAAACTCAATCCACATTTGGCTTGCTCTAACCCTATGGGAAAATGTTCAGAGGACGATATTCTCAAGCTTTCTGCCTTGCAGTCAATGGAGGCTCCTGGAAAATAGGTCAAAACAGAAAAACAGCGGTGATAGTGGAGTGCCTGCTGCTGAGTGAGATATGTCACTTCTGAACGCCTCCAGCTAAAAGCAAGTGCATCCCCTGAAAGAATACCTTCTGGAATTCTCTCCCTCTGTCATAATCAAATCCATGTTTGGTGTCTAGCAGGCCATGATGGCAACAACTGTGTGAAGAAGTTCACCAAAAGGTAGTGAGACATGGTGCTAAGACTTGACTTGCACAAGATTTTATTCTTCTGTTTTCCAAAGCCAACTTTAAACGTAACAAACTCATTAGACATGCTTCTATCCTGCTTTGACTCCTGAATGAATCAGGGAGAAACATAACCCAGAGACATCTGCATGTTCAATCTACAAATGTTTATCAATGTTTTTTGCTCCCTGGATAGAAGGCATTATGGAAGGTATTATCATCTGTGCCAAACCGAAAAACCTTCTGGTGTTCACTGTGATCACAACCTCCTGGCTGACATCAGAAGTACAAACCATCCGGCACAGGCAGGCTACGCAGCCTCTGCCAGTTGCAGTGCACTTGGCTGATTTCTCAGGAGCAAGGTAACTTGATCATGCGGCTTTATCTCCCCCACAACAGTCTTTATAGAGGTTCAGAGATGGCTGCTGCCAAATTTTTCTAGATTTTTTTTCTTCCATTTCCCTGTCCCAGCTGCTCACACACCTTTGATGAGTTGATTAGTTCCTGGAATCCTTATTTTCCTCCCTGACTGACCCCATGACTCTGTTAGCCTCACATTTACTGTTCTAAAATTACCCCTCATTATTTGATTCTCTTTGCATGGATCTTCAGTCATAATGAGAGGGTATAAACCTACCAAAAGCAATCAACATTTATTCTACACACACTTTTGACTGAGCACAAGTACTCTCTAATTAGACAACAAGAATACTGTTCTAATCACTGTTCATCTTGTAAATTACAACTCCATGGAAACATTTTCTTTTCACCGTCTGGCTTTATGTATTTTTTTAATGAGTTGATGAGTATTTATATACTTTACCAGGAACAGATAATAAAGCATTTGTTACATTAGGAAGTGAAATAAAGATTTTTCAAAACTGAATTTGCACAAAAGTCACTGCATTAAACATTTTAAGTTTTGCCAAAATGCCAATGATAGTTTTGGTGGAGGCTTCATGGGACTTGTTTTACTCAATGAATATCTGTTAAGAAAGCTGCACATTTTTTCCCAGTGATGCTGGCTGAACTGAGCCCCTGTGTATAAATGAAAGCACATCTTCAGTACAACTAGCACCCCGACTGATACTTCTGTCTTTATGATTTCAGTGGTGTAATTGCAATTTAAAAATAACCAGTACAGATTCTCGCTACTGAACATTATAATTTAGATACAAGGAGGAAGATGCTATTACAATACAAAGATTTCAGGAACTAGCAATCATTTGAACTCCGGAGGAGATGAGAAAATGAGAGGATCTAGAAATATTTGAAATAAAGAAAACCTTTTTGAAAGGAGCAAATGTTAATAACACCTTTGCACATCTGCCTTTGGTCTTCCTAAAATGCCTGTCACTCTGCCTCTAAAAGCCCCACAATTTGTTGGTTTTGTATATCTCAAGATTAAAAGCAGCACTAAATTTTTAACTCTAAGCCCCTTGAAGTTAAATCTCAACGCTAACTTAGTGGCTGCACCTGATTTTATATGAGCTGGGTGTTAACAGCTGGTGTTAATAACTTCTAAACTGAAAGTAGTAAGTAATTATTTGTATTTTTGAGAAGCCTAAAACATCATCCTTAAATCATTCCAAGGGAGAAGCTTCAGAAGAGGCTTATTGGAAAAGATAAATTGGCAAATTCTGATTTTGTAAACTGGTATTTTAAATGATGTCTAACTATTGGGCATGAAAAGCTGTCCAAGGGTTTGTTGTATGCACAGAAAGAGCCATACCTGTAAGTGCTTTTTACTTAGAAAAAAATTGCTGCTAGTGTTGGAAAGTTCATTCCTAAACCAACAAGAAAATCCCAGCTGGTCTGCACTGGCTAGTGAAGGGTTTATTTTGTAACTAGAACAACAACATGAGTAAAACAGGTGCAGCTGAAATCGAAAGAGGTAATATGAGGCAACCACTGTGTACTATGTACAATTTCTACGGTCAGTCGATCATTGACTTTAGTTTCTTCCCACTTACAGTATCACACACCAGTCCACTCAGTTCTCTTGGCCCACATCTCCGAGCTTCTCCTTCTCTCATCATCCTGTATCTTTCAGAACATGGATTCTTACTGAAGTGAAAATCCTGTTCTTGGAGACCACTCTGATAATACTGGATAGGCTAAATTTCAAGATAGTTTGCTCCTTCCAGTTGCCTTCTGGCATTAGCCTCTACTCTAGCACTTAAGCAGCATGTTTGTAATCAATATGGGATCAAAGATGGTTTGGTCTTCAGAAATTCCTGTCTCTCTCAGCTCCTGGTCATTGGGTTTTCCTGTTTTGTTCTCCATCTCAGTGATCCTTCAGTAACGATATAGAGCCTACTTGTGAGGCTGCCCTGTCAATAGATCCCTGAATGTACAGGTATACGTCACCTTTTTTTGACTGTTGTTTTTAAGTCAGATCCTTATTGGGATTCAGGCCACAGCTCCACCTGACACTTGTTTTGAGTGGCATAATTAGGAGTGGCAAACTTTCACTGGGAGGGAACAGAAGACACAGGCAGGAATGTAAACAAGCTTGACTGGTGAAACCACGGGATGGTGAAGCCGTATCACAGGCAGCAAGCAGCCTTCTTCTAGAAAACAACTCCTGTATTCTTGCTGTCAACTTCAAAACATGCACATGCCATTAATCTAATCACCCTTCAAGAGAAAAATCTGCCCACCAGTATCTTCTCATGATGCCGTGACAGTAGCACTAGGATTCATCCGCTGCACTTTTAGTAAAGATGTGTGTAGATTCATCAGCAACTGTTAACAGAAATTCTGCCAGACATGGGCTTAAGAATAAACAAGCATGTATTACAAAGCTAATTTACTGCAAGCCAAACAAAATTATTTACAGAGTACAGCCTGTGCTTTTGCATTATTACTTCTTAACAGAATATTTCAAATATTTAGGGCCTCAGCTCTCAGGCTGGATGTCACTGGTATTGGATGGGAGGGATGAAGGAGGGGTCTGTACCCAGTGAGATGCCTGGTGACAACACAAATGACACGCACCACATGTTGCACCAGCCGGTGCCAAACACAGAGTTGGGGGTTATGGCCTTCTGAACTCCTGACAAGCCACATATGACTCAGACATATTTTTCAAATACAGCTTGGTACAGTATAATTTCTTACCTGCCATTTATTATACAGTACTATAGGTCGTGACACAGTACATTAGGATCTCATAGGTGGAGACTCAACAAGCTGAGCGGTCCCCATCAGCTCTCAGTTGTGTAGAGGGGATCCACACCAATAAAATCACACGCTGAAATATGGCTTGTTTGCTATGCTTTTCATTCAGATTTTGGTTTTGTCTATCAATGTTGTGCTGGCTTAAAAAAAATTAATTGGCTTAAAATTAAATTATATGCATTCTTACCTTGATTCACACCGAGATTATTAGTTTAGGTTCATTACAGAAAGAATCAGAACCGAAATCAGCAACAAAAAAATGTATTTGTTTGAAATTACACCATTCAATTTGTGCAAGAACCTGAGTTTCTCAGTCAGAAAAGTGACTGTTAAATAGCAGGAACTTCATAGTTCACTTCATCCTAATAAAAATGAAATTGATCAACAAAATTAAAATTTCTTATTAATCTACAAGTGATTGTAATTTGATCACTTTTGTAATAAAACCCAGAAAAGTAGGCAAGAAAATAATGTAATTAGCTACTACTTTTTAAAAGGGAATTTTCAAAACACTGAAAAGAAGAACGAGTCCTTTCAGTCCCTTGAGGAAATGAACAAAACCAAACAAATATAAATTAGGAGTTGCTAACAAACATTCAATCAGTTAATCCTTAAAATGCAATGAAGACAAGACCCAAATGCAGTTAAAATGCCATACTAGTGTAGTGGTAAAGTGAAAATCACTGCAACAGCCTGAACAGTGCATTCCGTTGATAAGAAAGGAGAATAAAATATTATTTTTTAAATTAAATTGAGGAATTAAAGAAAATGTAAGTGATGTTCAGAAATTTTTGCCAACTGAAAGGAGCAGGGAACTGAATGTAGGTGTAATGCAAACTCTAGCAACGCTATTACTAAAGAGGAAATGTAAGAACTGTTAACAGTGCTTTAAAAAAAAGTATTCAATAAACAGCTTTGTATTCTGGGGAGGAAGGTAAATATTGTCACAGGGGGCAAAGATTAAATACTTTCCACCAACAATGTATTTTAAGAAAAATTTAAATGGCGGTAGTAAGGCTAGGTAATTTGTATCAGTAAGCCAGAATAACTTGCATACAGGTTTCAGAAAGAGCTTTTTGGAACCTCTTTTTGATTTCTAATTATGATTCTCAGTTAATCTTGAGAGATCCAAAGAACAAGAAGAGAGCTGATAGAGTGACTATGTTAAAAGAGGGTAACAGGGATGATCCAGGTTAATTACATGCCTGTCATCTTGATTACAATCCTCAGCACAATGTCCAAGTGGCTCATATGGGACTAAATTAATATACTTTTGAATATAATTACTAGTCAGAAAAGACATTTCCAGAAAACATATCTTGTAATGCTCTTGTTGTATCTCTTCTTCATGCAAATTCTCCTTTGATAAAAGTAACTGTGATGTTATATCCTTAAGTTTTGGTTTGGCGTTTTGACCTCGTATAGCAAAACATTTTAATTAAAGAAACTCTAAAAGATAAAAACATCACAATGTCACACAGTAAGTGGGCCGTGAATAATTAGTAGCCCTCAAAACACAGAAAGGGAAAGATCAGGAAACACTTAAAAGCGATTCAGATCTGGGAACTGGTTTTATCCATCTGCTGTTCCTTCTGATCAGTGATCTGGAAGAAGCTACACCAAATTACCACCAAGCTACAAGAGCAGAAGATGCACGAACTGGGGGTGTGGGAAACAATGGAGGCTAAAGTCACTTACAAAGTGACTCTGAGCTCTTGGTAAACAGGCTGCACCTTAAAAAAGCTCCTAAAGAATAATTCTGTATTGACAGACATGTTATTTATACCTATGTATTTCACGCATGTTTCTATATGTCTCAACATGGACAAATGCGGACTGAAAAATATAGGCCTCCCTTGCATTACCAACACCATTATTCTGCAATAAAATATGCTACCTGGAAACATATATGGGGTTTAGCCTTGATAAGGAGGTTTTTGGTTTTGGTGCGCCAGGTTCAAAAGGGCTAAAGGTTTGAAAAGACGTTCACCGACAGCAAGAGCCAGGCCCAGCCTATTGAGAGCTCACCTGAGCTTAGCTGATGAGTATATACGCACGCACATGTACACACGGGCTTCTGGGGGGCCGCCCTAGCAAGCAGACACCGTCTCGTAGCTAAAAATTAAAAGCCAAGCAGATTTAAGGTTGGAAACAGGCGCTTTTCAAAGAAAAAAACAACCAACCACGCACAATGACTTAAAAGAGCGCCGTACCCGCCCCGA
>VZZY01009614.1:0-12063 GCA_013400335.1 Eurystomus gularis | reverse complement strand
TGATTACAGTGGTGGAGGTATCTGTAACTCCCTTGGGATTTTGTCATTGAGACATCGGACAAAAAGAATGATAATGTCATCTGCAGGGTAGGAGGCTTGTGTGCAAAAGCTGTAGCATACACCATTTCTGAGCTAGGTTAGACGTGAATCACTAGGGTTTGTTTTTTGGTTGTGGGTCTGCTTGTACCGCTGCATACAAGCTGCACTATGTAAATTGCTTTGTTGCATTTTTTTCCTTTTAAAACTGGAAGTAAAACTATAGACTCTTTTTCCAAAATGATTTTTGTTTTATTTTGTTCTTCTCTATTGTTCTAATGATAAGTAAGCAAAAATTCTTTGTGCATCTGGAAATGCTTTTTACAAATACTTTACTTCCAATAGAATTGATTTGCCATGACATTTGTCCAAGGCTTTCTCATGACAGTAGGCAGAGAAGAGTAATAAAAAGTCTTTAAAGTATAATTGTGAAATTACACAATGTCTAAGGGAGGGGCGAAGGCAGATGTGTGAGCTGTAAGGTCAGTTGAAAGCCAGTAAATTTAAAGCTGATACTATCCTGTTTATTTCAACAGGATAAAATAATTTAATTTGAGTTTAAAATGAGTTTAAAATAAATGAAGTATTTAAAAAAGGAGTCTGAATTGACAAAAGAACATGTTTCCCTAAAAATATCTTCTGTCTCAGAAAAGGCGCTGATACGTCCATTGATAACTTAGCTTTCAGGTTTTTGTTTTCTTTTTCTAAAGTTAAACACTGGTGAATATGGCTTAACACAATGTAAATTGTGTACGAAATGCCTCATGTGTACGGAGCTACCATTTGTAATTTGTAAGTATAGGTGACAGAGTCTTTGGAACATGTTTTTCAGGAATATCCAGGCTTTGATGGATTGACAAGTTCAAAGTTTTTAGGAGATTGTTAGATATTTATGTGAATCCGGCTTTCCAGATAGTGCAATGATTGTTAGCAACCACAGCAAAAGTTTTGAGTTGTTGCCTGGTGTCGCTGTGGTGGAGGTTCAGTGGTGGGAATGTCTAAAACAAACACAGCACACCTCAGTCCCATTCTTAATGCTTGAACACAATTAACTGCATTTACATGCACGTGCTTCCTGCATGTGGCCTTTCCCTCCCACCTCCATTTGGCTTAATTCCTTTGTGCTCGACGTGTGTATACTGGTTGCTTTTTTTCCACTAATGGTTCCTCTTCTGTTTTTATTTTCTGTGTGTACGCAAGTGTTTCTATATTCCAAGGTTGAGATAGGTTGTAAGGGATATGCGTGTGCTTGCATAACATGAGAGATGTGGTGTCCTTTGAGGAGCAGGTAACACACACTGCAACAAAATACATTACTAGAATTCTTCAGGGAGCCTCACAAGAACACCTGCACTCATTTGGAAACATTTCCAGTGAGTGGCTGGGAAAGGCAATGATGTTCATCTGTGTAAGAGTAGAGCAGTAGGCTGTTGCTATAGGAGTAAAAAATATTCACTGAAATAAAATACCTCTCTGTATTAGGTTAAAAACAGTAGTGTGGTAGGATAGGTCAAAGCCACAGCAAAAAAAGGACGTTATTATTCTGTAGAACTGCTGAAGCATCTGAGGTCATCAGTCCCAAAAGGCAGTGATAAATCTTAAAAGGTAGGTTATTTAAAAATGACAGCTAAAAGATGACTGCAAGCTAGTTTGCTCATCATAGCTCTTCCAGACATCTTGTAACTCGGTCCCGTAGAAAACTTAAGAGGTTGCTAGGTGGCTGTGTTCTATAACTGTTGCTTCATTTAAGTTCATTTAAGTTTCTTGTACTGTAGGGGTTAGGGTTTTTGTTTTGGTTTGTTTTTTTCCCCTCCTTTTTGGAGTTATCTCTTGGTACACTCTGGGACACTATTCAGATACAGCAGCGCACCCAGCTGCTCCTATCCTCTTAACAGTGTGCCACAACTTAAAATCAAATTTTTTTTTTAATCTGTAATTCCTTGCTGGAATAAAACTCATGTAAAATGTGCTGAAATAATTATGTGCTGCAGTCTACTGCAACAGTAAATATTTCTGGTTTTATTTACCATTTCTTTGGTGAAGATTACTGTGTCATTCATGAGAGTGAAGGAATGTTAAATCGCTTTGTTAGGTACAAAAATTATCTTGGATCCTTGCTACTCATATTTTGCCTCCAGAGACTTCATTTACTGCTGAAGATTTAGTGTTGCAGCATAGCTTTTTGTCCACATACCTCCATGTGAAGATCTTCATCTTACAGTATTTTTCATTGTATTGTAATAAGTTATTAGGGAGCTAGTTTACCTGCTTCAGATGGACTGTTTTGTGCTGATCAGATCGGGGCTAAAGTGTGGTTTCTTCACTCTCGTTAGAAATACAAGTGTCTGTATTTGTTACTGAATTTCATATTTTAATTCCAAAGGTATTTTTCTGAAAGGTGAAATAGGAATTTTGAGAACAATCAAAATGTGGGTGGCATTTTCCCTGATACTAAGATTTGGCTGTAGGAAATTAATATTATGATGCAGAAGTCTGGATTTTTTTGCCTTTGTAATAAATGGTCAAGTTTTGAAGTCTTCACATCATTTGGAGGTTTGGGTTTATTTTTCCCTCATTAAAAAAGTTTCAGCAGCAGCCTGAAGGTCAACTCAAAAGCTCGCAAGTTTTGCTGGAAAATTTGAGACAAATAAGTGAAACATGACGAGTCGTCTACTGGGAATTTGCATTTCAGTTGAAGAATGATGTATGAATGTGTTGAAACCTTGACAAAGACATGCTTTTTCTGAAGTGTGCAGGGCCTAATAACAACAAAGTGTGTAATGACTGTGGTGAAAAATTCTTTCGTTGTTGCACACAGCTTTTTGGTCCTTTTTACATTTAATGTCCAAACATAAATTGCAGGCTAGGAGACGATGGCTGTGGGAGGAGGAATACCCCAGTTCTATGTGTTAGGAGATGTGGTGAAGCACCTCTTTACTGTGCTGCTGAGTAGATCCTGCTTTTGGGTTCTTTGGAGGACGTGCTGATTTGGAAGCAATGTTTTGGGTACAAGCTGATTTTGCATTGAAATGATGTTTATACTTCCTGGTTCTGTGCAGCTAGTGTTGTCATTCCTGCTCTTACAGCATAGCTAATCTGTGATCTGTATTATTTATTAATGGATAATCTTGAGTGTAGTCTAGTCTCTTCTTTCATATCAAGCAGTCAAGTGTAGGGCAAGGACAAACATGTTGTCGGAGACTTTCTAGTGATGCTTCTCAGTTTTTTGAAGTGCTCTTAAAAAAAGCCAAAGCTGTAACTTTTCTTCCACTCTTTGTAGCAATCTGGTTTTACTGCAAATTTTACGTGAAGTATATATAAGAAAAGTATTGCTGTAATTGCTAGAAGGGAAGTAATCACAGAACTGAAAACTAACATTTTATATTAAAGAAAAAATGGTATTATTTCACATATCCTTTGATCCTAAAGTAGTTCAAGTACGGCAGCGTTTATCTTAATTAGCTAAGCTACATGTAAGGGACCTTCTTTGCAAGACTAAATTGACCAGGCTAAGTGTTGTAGACAGTATATTCAAGAACAGCTTTCTTACAGAGCAAGTAATTACTACAGCACATCGTCACTTCTGTGTTGCATTACCAGGGGAAGAGGAAAGCTAGTGTGCAGTAAATGTGTGCCTCAGTTTCCTCTGCACAGACAACATTCTCTATATGTTTTCTCGTAACTTTTAGTAATGAAAGAAAAAATTAATAGTCAACTTCATCATGTGCCACCTTTTTTAGCTGTGTTTTTCCTGGCTTGCAAACAGGTCTTAGATCAATTTCAGTAATTTATTTTCTTTCAGAAATATTCATAAAATGCAACAAAGTGATTTCATATACACTTTTCAGACATGAAAATTACAAAATTACACATAAATTAGTGTGTGACTGTTCTCTTGGTCAAAGTACATTGTATGGAAGCCTGGATGAGGGGAAGCGCAAAGGTGTGTGGTACTATCGCTAAGTTGTTAGTCTGCGTGCAGACCAGCATTATGCACACTAAGTCTTTCCTACCTCCCCCAGTAAATCCTATGCTAAACTACTGCATTTCAACCCTCTTTTTTTTCTCTCTTCCATTTGTGGTGAACCATTAAGATAATAAAATAGAATGCCTTTGTCAAGATTTTACTAGATTTAGTCATCTGCCCTTATTACTAGATAGCATCATGGGTTGTATTATTTACAGAGTCCACAACAGCCAGGCTAGGTGTCTTTTGTACATGAGGTTTCTGTTCAGCCAGTCATCGTTGTACAGCACAATGAACTATTTTTTTACTTCAGCAGACACTTGATTTTACTTTAGCACTTTTTCGCATTTGACAGTCTGTACTGAGAGAGAAGCATTCTGTATGTATTATATTGCAATTTCAGTATGTCTTCTCCGTTGCACTGTGGAGAAAGCAGGTGTAACATTTATTGTTTAGGTTGAGGTAAATGCCAGATGGATGTTCGATCTAGACTGATCACTTAGGAAGACTAACTAGAATTACTTTGCCTGTGCTGGGTATTTAAATGGGACTTCTGCTTTTGCAGTCTGTGGCTGAGAGTTTCAGTTTACAGTTAGTACATATTAAGTACCAAATGGAAGAACTTGTTCCTTTTAATATGAGAACAGTGCAATGAGTAAAATTATTTTTTAATCTCATAATGAAAATGTTGATATGGCATTACTATGTGATATTCAAGTGCAGACCATTTTCTAGAAACAGACTAAGTAAGGCAAGTGAGAGACCTGTTCTGAAAGGAGCAAACTGAAAGGAAGCTAGGGAGTGTTTACATGACAAGAAGAATCTCTATCCCTGATGAACACTTCTTTTTTGAACTGCAAAATGTGACCCTGGAAGTCCATCGACATTAATGACCAGATGCAAATCCCTCAAACTGAAACATTGTACAGCTCCTCAATTTGAAATAAAACAGTGCTTTACATAGTGTTTTAAATTGTGACCACTGTAGAAGTAGAAGAGAGGGGTAGCCCTTGTATCTGGGGGCAGATTTATAAGGCTGGAGGAGGAAATTGTAGTTTTAATATGGCCTAGTAACTCAAAGTGAAACTTCTGTCTGTTATTTAGCCTGTATTAGGCCTGCTTTGTCTGTATTGGAAGGATGTACCAGATTGAGATTTTTCGTACTGTTTTTTTAAGTCAAGTGTACAGAAGCTAGCTGGGATAGAGTTAATTTTCTTCATAGCAGCCAGTATGGTCCCGTGTTTTAGATTTTTGACCAAAACTGTTGATAACACAGCTATGTTTTCTCTGTTACTGAACAGTGTTTGCACAGCATCAAGACCGCCTCTGTTTCTCACTCTGCCCACCTCGCAGTGAGTAGGTTGGGGTGCACAAGAGGCTGGGAAGAGGCATAGCCGGGGCAGCTGACCCCAGACAGATAGCCCATGCTGCATAGTGTCATGGTCAGCAATAAAAAGGGAGGAGGAGGAGAGGGTGGGTAGGTGGTCATTGCCTAGGGACTGGCTGGGCATCAGTCTGCTTGTGGGAGGTTGGTGAGTGTTTTGGGTCACTTAGTTTGATTTGTTGGTTTTGGTTTTTGTTGGTGTTTTGGTTTTTTGTTTCTTTTTGGGTTTTTTTTTTCCACTTTTGTTTTTCCTTTTCTCTCCCCCACCCTGCTTGGGGATATTGGAGGAGTGGTTATGTGGGACTTAGCTGCCAGCCAGTGTCAGCCCACCGTGAGGAGACACTAAATATATGCGAGGTTTGTGTTGTAAGCTTCTGGTTGTTAGATTGAGGCAGGATGTGAGCTATTTTTCTGATCCTACTATATTTACTTACTGCTGTGGGTGGCTTTTTGAGTGAAATATCTGATGTGGGGGATTTAAGCACCAGTTTTAATGAAACATTTCTTTCAAATATATATCAGTGACAATAGCTGGTGACATAGAAATAATTTTGCAGGTTATAGAACAAATTAATTGCATCTTTATTTTGCACCAAGTGTGGAAAATGGAGATTTGACCCTGATAGAAGGTAGCTTTGTAAGAGCCATGCAAATATTTGAAGTTATTATCTGCATGTGTATACACTTGATCATGCTGAAAGTTAGGCTTCTAAGTTTGTCTCTTCGTTCCTGAATGAAGAGTCAGACTCTTAAGTTTTGAGTTCTTCAGGGGTCTCGTAAGGATTCAGCAGTGTTCTTCTGTTAGTTGCCTTCTCTTCACCTCTTAATTTCAGTGAAGAGATGCGTCTTTGTAATGTGTGTGTGTGTGTATATGCTTGAAAAGCTGGGCTGTAGCATTTGTCTTTAATGCTTTCAGTAGCTGACAGCAGTTGCTGTTTGTTATTTGTTCTTAAATGCAGTGTCAGGTTAATCAAATACCTGACAAGCTTCTTGTCAAGACACTGTGCTATGTATGCTTGCCTTCCCAAAGTATTTCTAGTGTTTGGCTGTCAGAACACTTCAGAGATTTTTCCATACTACCTTATCTTCTGTAACTAGACTTCAGTTTATGTTCCAGTAAAATGGCTAATGATTTCAATTGCATCAAAAGAGGAAATCAGGAGGGACCTCAGTCAGAAATCAGAAGTCCTGGCATTGTCGTATTCCAATAATAAACACTTCTGCACTCTTGGCTTGCTTTTGTTTCTTGATCAGATACTGGTTTTCTAAAGTTCTGTAGGTCAGGAAGTATTATTAGATGTTCCTGCAACCTTCTGGGTTGAGAAGGTGATGGCTTACTTGAAAGGTAAGATTTGCAGTGAAGAGGCAGCTATGTGTAATTTGGCATAGACCCTAATCTAGTGTGAAGAGTATAAAGAGGAATTTGGTTTATTTTAATTGCAAATGAATTGAAGTTTGAATATATACCTTTTGACACATGAGAAAATCTAGTATTCTTCTAGCAGGTGTTTACTTGACTGTTTTGCATATTCCTAAGTTCAGGGCATGTTGTGTTTATATTTTTATTATTATTTTTGAGGGATGACTGATGAAAGGGATGAATGTCTTCTAAAATTGTTTTGCCTTCAGAAATGCATTTTATTTTTTCCAATTTTGTAGATAGATAGAACTGTATTTTTTACTGAATCTTTGTACCAGTTTAAGAGCTACCTGAAAAACAAATCTCTCTGTTTTGGTTAGGACATACAATATATACAAAGTAGCCTTCTCTTGAGTGCATTCCTGTCAGGTGAAGCTGTGTCATGTCTTTAATGAAATGTCTTAAAACAGATTGGTATATGGAAGCAGTGAAAATCAAAATCTTGACAGCAGATTTGAAAATAATTCTATAAGAAAAATGGATTTATCTTTGTATAATTTTCTAGATAGCAGTATAAGATTTGATAAAACTTATGGCTGTCAAAACCAAAAATCAATTTTGCATTTCAGGTTTGTTTGTCTTAGAACCTAAACACAAAAAAAATTTAAGCCTGTTCTCAGCTTACCATTGTTCTTGTACTCTAGAATAGTGGAAGCTTTTCTTCTTTCTTGTTTTATAGGCCCATAGAGGAGGGAAGAGAATGAAACTATTATTGAAGGTTTATTTAAGCAACATGCTAACCTTGAACACTATATTTTCAGCTCAGTGTGAATAGATTGGTGTAAGACCATGCTGCTTCTTGCCAAAGGAAATTAATTTGGGTTTTGCCAAAGAATGCTGCCACAGAAGCTTAATTTCATTTGGTGTTCTATTCTGGCATTATATAGTACTGTAGTGTCACGGAGTCTAAGATTTTCTTAGACGTAAGAAATCAAGAGCTGTTAGACTTAATAAATTAATATACGTATTGAATATATATTAGAAAGTACCAGAGAATATCTAGGTTGTTAAAGCACATGGATAATTCCACTATGTCAACTTTTCTTGTTGAGACTTACTCCCTGCCAGCTACAGCTTTTGTGCTATGGTCACTTATCTTCAGGTAGATTAAATTACAATTGTATTGGAAAGAAAAGAGCATCTTTTTGATCCCTTGAAGGTGAAAATGGATCAATTCATATAATGAGACACCTGTGGTGAGAGCAGCCTAATTTTACATTAATGGTTCAAACAATCTTAGACATTCCAGCCTGTCTTTGAATGTTGCAATGAAGCTTTTCCTACTCTTCCCTCATTGTTTTCTATTGTTTGCATTTTACCCTACCTTCTTATAAGTATGTTTAGTTATGCTGGCAAAAAGACTTTTAATTGGTTCTCACTGGAGCTTTAAGTGCTTTGTATGTTTAGTCTAAGGCACCTGGAGCTGCACAGAGCTTTACAGAAATCTGTGTAGGGACCTAGTTGAAGAGAAGCAAAGGCTGGCTGGCTACACAAGAGGATCTGAGGGCTTCAGATTACCAGAATACATATACAGTTAATATGCCTAGTATTGACTAGCTTTTCTATTTGTCACTAGGAACTTGGAAAAGTTTGTCGTCTTTTTTATTTTCTGTTCATTTTTACAAGACCTATTTGCTTTTTTATGTTGAGAAGCTTCTTGCAACAGTATGCTGGAAGAGAAAACTTAAACTTCTTTGAAGTGGGCCTTATTTCTAATACAAAAATTTCCTGCTCTGAAAAAGGATGTGGTTCAAGTTTTTAGGTTTGACTGAAAAAGTCATGTGTCAGGTTTGTTGGATCAATGCTTTATAAAATATGCTCAATATTAAATTAAGTATAGATAGCATCAATCTTGTTGAATTCCACCCCCTTCAAGAGATTCAGAAATTGTATTAGTTGTTCCTTACAGAATCATGATGCTCCTAAATAAAATGCTAACTTTTTAGGAGTTTTTCATATCTAAAGAATCCATAAATATGAGTAACTCAGTTACTGACTTTGATCTGCCTGAGATCTCTGCTTATAGTTACATTATCACAAAGAAGAGATTGACTTACCTGCAATAATAGCAGGCAGTTTTTTTCTTTCTAATCAGCAATTTTATTTCAAGCTAAAAGGATAGGAACCAGAGAATAATGTACAGGGGTCAGAAGCCGGCATTCGCTTACTGTTTGTCCTCTGGTACTGCTGTCTGTTGGTATCACTGTTTTATTGTATGACTTTACATGAAATATCCAAGAGGAATTCATAAAGTGAAATTTTTGCATCAACAGAAAGGATTGAAATTCTATGCTGAAACACAATGTGTAATAAACCAGATACTTTCATCATGCTTTCTGTATACGTACTACTTATATTTTGGATTTTACCTCTTTGGATTTGGGAACAGCTTTAAGGATATGTGTTGTAGAAGTTCTTCAGGTGATTCCAACTGGTTTAAAAAATTGAAATGAGTATTACTAATTGTAGAGAGACTACATAAAGGGAAACAGTATATTAAGATGGCTCTAATCTTTTTTTGGTAATATGATAGCCCTATGCTTCTCAGTCTGCTGGTACTCTTCATTAGAATCCTTGCAAGAGCAAGGAAGCAGCCATCTTTGACATGAAAACTGTAGCAGATCAAAATTCTTAATAACTTTTAACCTGCTGCAGTGCACCTGGACAGTGTTTGCTGTTACTCCTTTCCCCTCTGCCCTCCCCAGCTGTCTTTGTGTAGATCCCCAAGTTACCACATCAGAGAGGAACTGGTGACTAAAAATGTGAAAGTTCTGTCACCATTTTGATTAAGTCCTTTATGAAATACAACTTGTCACAGCCTGTATTTCAAGATAAATGATATCTGCTTGTATTTTAGAATCTGTTGCCAATAGGTGGCAGATGATGATTTTGGATTATTATGTTCTACTGTGCTGTGTGTTGGCCAATTATAGGCTAGTAGACACCTCTGAAAGAACTTGCTGTTGCTTCAGAGAATCGGAAGGGGATGCTATTGCTCTGCTGTCACATTTAAATAATAACTTCAAACTTATGATGATCAAGGTAGTAATTCCTGAGGCCCAAGATGAGGAGCTGAAGGTAGTGATGAATATAGTGTGTGAGACCTAAAGCTTTAAGCATTTTATATTTTCTGAGCTGATTGTGCTCATGAATGGCTTCAGTACAGGTAGTTCAATAATGGTTTGGTGTTGTGTTTGGTTTGCTTTTCCCCAGCTCATTATCCCAAAAACTGAGTAGTTCTAGCTGTAACTATTCAGGTTTTGAAAGCAGTTTGGCCATTGAATGGTAAGTTATCACTGAGGGGGATGCTCTTGCCTTTTGCTGTCTGTCCCAACCATGTTCTGTCCCTTTTGCATGCTTTCAAATTTGTTCACCTACTCAGTGAATCAGATAGAGAGACTGACTATTAGCTTTCAGACCAACCAGCTTTTCAGCTAGCCGACTACACAAATGCTACCGTGGGCTCGAGGGAGAACAGCAGTGTGCTTTTATGGGGTGAAAGGATAGATACTTCAACTTCAGCAGCAGTTTAGGCTTTCTTGGACTGCATTCTTGGGTTTAATCCTCAAATGGCTAAAAATGCAGATATACAGGAGGACATACCTTCTGTAATTGCACGGTTTTGTGTGAGCTGAAAATGAGATGTGTCATTGGTTTGAAAGATCGCTAAAACGGAAACTAATCTCTTGAAGGAAAAATAATTGATATGCAGAAAGCAGTGATTCAAAAGAGATGGCTTGTGCTGGGAAAGTAATTAAATCTGGGGATGTATTTTTTTCCTGTTTCTTTTCCTGCCTTTTTTCTCCCAGTGTTTATCTTGGTACTTTTAAGTACCTCTAAGAAAAGATACCTGAATTTTTGTGTATACAAAACATGAGTCTTTCTCAGAACATAAAAATAGTCTGGTGCATATTGGAAAGAATAGATGGCAAGGAAGAAAATCCTGTTTGGGAAAGCTAGCGTTGTGCTGATTCAGCCATCATCATTTTATGTTGCCATCAGTTGTCTGATCGCACAGCCCTACACTGAACTCAGCAACATCCCCTCACAAGTCTTCTTTCAGACAGTCCTGCCACAGGGTCCTGTGGGCCCAGCTCCTCCGCTGCCCACTGTGGTGCCAGCATCGCCTGCTGGACACAACGGAGAGAGGCTCCCTCAGTGGCTCCTCACATGGAAGGGACACCACTGAGAGTGCTCAGCAAGAAGCAACCACCCCAGCAGAAGCCCCACCCAACAGGAAGCTCTTCTAACTAGTTGGCTCCTGGTTAATATGATCCTGGCCTCACCCAACACCCCAACCATGACCACCTGGGTGAGGGTGGAGCCACAGAGACACAGGTGGGCCAGGTTCTGCCTCTGAAACACGAAGCCAACAGAAAGAACAAAACATTCTGCTAGGCTGTGACTTATCCACAGGTCAACTCCAACTTGGGGCCCACAACTCAGGCCCCAGCACTTCAGCTAGACACTTGTTTATATGCAAAATAATAGTTTAAGGTTGCACAGCTTTTATATTGCTGCTACCAACACAGTACTTGAATGCCATCCATGCAGAAGTAGTAAAAGTAATAGTAAATGTCAGAAGTTTGGGAAGTCTAATTATTCTATCTTCTAGCATCCAAGTAGAGCTGGTTCAAATTTTTCCTGTGGAATACTCTTCTAATGGAAAACAGGCTACCTGCAAATTCAGAATTTACTGTTTGCTAAAGTGAAAGCCTAGATTGTGCCTCCTAGCTGATAAACCATGAAGTTAGAGTTTTCATGTGTTGATGTATTTTCTTGGAGCTAGGTCTTCCAGACTACTCAGGAGCTCTAATTGTTGTTTATCTTGGCTTTCTCTTACTTTCCAAGTTGGCCAGCCTCCCTTCTGATGGGGCTACCATGACTGGAAAGAGTAAAAACAACATTTTATTTCTGTTGTCCCTATGAGAAGTATCAGCAATTGCATTCTTTATTAAGTTCTGAATTCTTTTTATGTCTTTCATAAAAGAATAATTTGGAATTTCCAGAGAACAGCAATTTGGACATTTGGGTAACTGTAATGATGTTTCTCCTTAAGGAGATTCAGTTTAGATCTTCTGGTTTAAGTACAGGGTGCTATTGAGGGTTTAAGGAGTATTATAAAGCCTGGATGTGAAAGGAGAAGGCTTTTATATAGGTTGGGCAGTGTTACATGCATTGTCCCAGGGAAGCTCTGCTGTTGTGGTTCCTCAAAAATGTAAATTGGGGGTCTTTTTGGTTGGTTGGGTGAGGGGG
>VZZY01009613.1:0-12783 GCA_013400335.1 Eurystomus gularis | reverse complement strand
GCAGGAGCGATGTGCCCCCTTTGTGCAGCGGGCCAGAAGGAAGAGAAAGTTTGTTTTCTTTTTCAATATTTATGTCCTGTGTTATCACACTTCCAGCTTCTGGAAGGCCTCGCAATGATTTATGGAAGTTGTGGTTCCTTGCTCGCTGTTTTAATAAGGCAGAAATTCTTAATATGTGGGTCGGTTCACCACAGAACCTTTGCTCTCTTGTCCTGCATCCAGAAAGAACAGTGCTGGTTGCGCTTTGCCCTACTTTCAGAGGGACATGCAGGAGCAAAGGCCAGATTTGGTCTAATGTAAGTGTAGCCATAAGGCTGACCTGAGGATATCAGCAGTAAGAAGCCAGACAATGTTGTCTCCGAAGTAGGTAAGACATTTTTTTATTACAATAGTGGTTTTATTATAATAGGTTGCCCAGAAAGGCTGTAGATACCCCATCCCTGGAGACATTCAAGGTCAGGGAGGACAGGGCTCTGAGCAACCTGATCTAGTGGAAGATGTCCCTGCTCATTGCATGCAGGTTAGACTAGGTCCATTCCAACCCAAACCGTTCTATGGTAATTCTATGATAAAACAACTCAAGACAAATTTCTGTCCTTTCTGTTGTTGCTAGCACTTTTGATTCAAATGTTATCACTGTTTTATGTGTGTAACTACCTCTGTCTCATGTGCCAAGTTGGCAGTCTTTATCAATAATGGAGAATTCCAGTTGCAATCAATTAGAATCTGTTATATATGTAAATTCCATTCCCTATATACTTTTATACATTTATATACTTTTATTCCCCTTATACTTTTATATACTTTTAGAAACTATAGACTGCAGTCTGTTTTGTGTGGAATTTTTCACTGAATTCTGTAAGGTATGTTCTTTAGAACTAACAAAATTTCACTCAGAAACATAAAAGTGATGAGACATTCTTTAAAATATATAAACACTGTAACAACAAAAGAGAAATCCATTCTAGGCTATCTCTTATTTTAAATAACTCTGAAATGTAGAAATAATCTTAAATGGATGGAGCAATACTGCAGTCCATACACTTAGTTTCTAGTGGCAGTTTTAAGGATTTAAGTGTAAAACTTCCTAGTTCCTGTGAAACTATCTTGTCAAGCTGCTAAATATCAAAGTGAGTTCCACGAATATTAATCTGACGCTGTTTAGGAAAAAAATAAACATTCATAGTATTGCTTGGTTTCCTATATCACCAGTTCTTTTCACACAGATTAGAAGCAGATAGAAATAGAGTTCTCAGTTTCCTCTGAACTAATTTTTGGATCTTTCAACTGTTAAAGTAGAAGATGCTGCTTTACATCATTACCCATTATTTATGTCAGTAAAAGCCAGATTCATGAATCCAGTTGAAGAAGTTACTCATCACATCATTTCTCAGTGAAGGCCATTCCCAGTCTGTCCCATTGTGAAATTATTCTTTCAAGGATTGTTCAAGTCACACAAGGAGATGTGACTCCATGACATAATGGAGTCACACAGAAATCTAGGTTGGAGAGGGCCTCTGAAAGTATCTGATTCAACTCTTACTCATATATAGAATCATAGAATTGCTTAGGTTGTAGAAGACCTTTAAGATCATAGTGTCCAACCATTAACCTAACCCTACCAAGTTCACTACTAAATTCTGTCCCTAGAAAGGGTTCAACTTCTCCAGTCCTCTAAAATCAGACCACCTGGTCTTCAGAGCTGTCCTCTGGTTTATAGCTTATCTCCAGATAATCCTTTATGTGGAGTACAACCCCTCCTCTTCTCCTTTCTCTGTTTTTCCTGAATAGCCTGTGACTGCCCATTGCAGTACTCACCAAATTTCTGTACTTCCGAAGATACCATAATTCTGAGACTGCACATTTCTTGTTGTTTGTTTCCTAGAATATGACTGTTGGCATATGGGCACTAGAGATGGTGTGACATCTGTCCCTTGTCTTTGAGGGAGGTGTGGGAGCTGCCCCCATGCCATTTTCAGTTTGTCCCCTGGGTCACTGCTTGCTTCCAAGCTTTGGACACCACTCACAAAATAATCTAGCTGAAAGCCATTTCAATAAGTTAGTTAGACTGTCAACAAAGATGTCATTTCCCCTATTTGATAAATAGATCTCATCTCTCTGCAGTAACCCACAGTCTCTGAAGAGTATCTCCATGCTCATGAAGGCCAAATCCCCGCTGCAATACCTGCTATGCAGCCAGATGCTGATATATATGATATGCATGATTCTGCCTGCCCTTTCTTCTGACTGATAGGACTGAGTAGGAAATAGCCTGAGAGACTGTTCCCATTATTTCAGACCCTAAATAACTGCAGTCCTGTTTGATTATGTAGGTGTTTGTTTTGTTCAATAGATAACTGGATCTAATGTAATTATAATGAAGAATGGCTTTTTATTCCACAAAGTCAAAGTAAATAAGTTGATTATTTCCTGTGTATACATGCTTTATCTTTTTTTTTTTTAAATCATGTTTTTTTTTTTAAATTATTAATTGAGTCATTGTTTTCCAATGGAAATCTCTTCTGTCAGTATTTTTAAACAGTGCATGTAAAGACATTCATGGTTAAAAAAAACCCCAGAATAAAATAGTTAGAATCAAACAACCTTTTCTCTCTCCAATAAAAAAAAACCAAAAAATATTTGTCATAATTGTTGCATGGCATTGTTATTGTGACTCCATTAAAGGCAGAAACATGAGACACGACCTTTGTGAATCACGTTCTTTTTATTATTTAATTTTTTTAAAAAAAGAGGAGACAATTACTTTTTCTATCTCTTCGGTCATTAAGGATGAAAGTCAACTAGGTGTCCCTGGAATTGTCTTTGAATATGTCAGCAAGGTGATTTAGTAGCTTAAATATGAGTATTTGTTGTCATTTTTTTGGCATCGGGTGCCTGGCCTTCAGCTGCAGCTCCAGAAGGATGAAGATCTCCCATAAATCTTGTTTTGCACCTGTCAGCTTCATGTAGAGGTCATGGATAACTGGGTCATGCTCACACTCAAGTAGTGAAACTATATGTGCTTCAAGACTTTCACCTTCAGACACATTGGTGGGGAATAAAGAATATAAAGGAATTAAATGGGGAAAATGAGATAGGGACTGAAAGAAAGTTCTTGATTTTAACCTCTACTCATTTGAAAAAAACCAAATCAGAGGTTTTGCCTTAACCCCTTGACTCCAATAGCCAGATTTCTATAAGCAGCATCAAGTGTCATAGATGTTAGCAGTAGCAGCAATATAGCTCTTTTCCTGAAACATGATCCTCTCAATCTAGATAAGTACTTTTTATTATGTTTTCCTAATTGTTGTAAGATTTTGATACTTTAAAATCAGTGAAAATTAACACTAAGAATGTAAAAGCTGTATCGATATTTGTGTTTTGGTACATGTGGCAGCATGAGATGTTTTTCTTTACTGACTCCATCATTATCACTATATAAGTCTGCTATAAAGTTACAAAATAGTGTATTCCAGAAGATGTCAGCAGAGTATTAGAGAATAAAAATGAGGATGCTGTCTAAGGCCTGTGGTATTCAGAAATTTCAATGACAGTTTTACATGGTGATTTGTACAAACAAAACGTTGTCTACAACTATTACTTGCTACTTTTTTATTATTATTGTGAAAAAGGTCTGCATTCCTGTGCTTTCAACTAGTAAGTTGATTAGAAGATACTGAAATATATTTTGCTGAGAAAATGGCCTCTGGTATAAGTATTAGTGTGAAACAAGGAAACAAGGAAATCCTCTGCAGAGATGGCAACAATACTTCTACCAGGCCGAGGGAGTAAACTCAGAAGTTTAGGGCTAGAGCATGAGATACTTCTTGCACCATTATATGCCACTGATAAGGTCTTTTATTATCCCAGAGGTATAGCACAGTTTGAAAAGGACTATGGAAATGTGAAGCATTAGATTTATATTCCCCTGTCTCCCCTCCTCTGTTAGTAGCCTGATCTTGTTTCCTCTCAACTCAGTGAACGAACTCTTCTGGATTCACTCATATAAAGCAACTCATGTAACGCAATGCTACATTTATACACACATTTTAATAAATTAAATTACAACACATATATCAAGAATGTTCAATAATAGTATCCATTAAGAGTGGAATGAGTAATTATCACTGGCCAGTACAGCAACTGTATTAAAAAATAAGAGCTGGAGAAAGATTAGTTAGTGTGACCTTGCAAAATTTTAGATGTGCTTCTAAACTAGGTCACTATGAAAGAAATGGGATTAAATAGAAGATAGAATATAGCTGTGTGTCAGTCTACAACTGTAGTCTGACAAAACTAGTCCATTCTACTTTGTATTTTTTCTTACCTTCTTAGTCAAGGATATGACTAGAACTTCGTGTGTAAAGATCAATAACACTAACCTGAACTAATTGTACTTTCCTTAAATAAAGAGCAAGTGCTTGTACTGAAATTTTTAGGGATAAAATGATAGAAAACATACATGTACTGGAATTACATTCTTATACATTACTGATTTTGTATAAGTAACATTAAACAATATTAACTTCAAGAACATTAGAACTTCAATTTGCGCTGGGGAAAAAGTAGCTTATAATGCCCTTTCAAAGACTACAGCATACACACCCCTTTGAAACTCACTTGTTCTGTACACCAAGTTCTCACAAGTTCTGCAAAGGAGTAAACAAAGCAAACAAATAAACAAATTGCCAGTTATAATGTATGCTGTATCCCTTCCCATAGTCTTTTACACTATTTGAAGAAAGATGGGAAGAGTAGTGTCTTCCAGGAAGTTTCCTAACCCCTCAAGGCTGCTGGTGGTGGCTATCCCTTATGCAGGCCACACAAAGTAGGAGGGTTCTTATTCTCTTCGATCACCGCTGAGAAGCTGGTTGATACTGATAGTCATTAGGAACTAGATGACTGCTATTGCAGTAGCAGTCGCAGATAAGGGACTTCTAATTAGCGACATTTATTTCATCTTTTTGGACCACAGACCATTTTAGTTGTTAAGATACAATACAGTCCAATTTTCAAGCATTTCTTGGTTACGAAGAAGGGTTTCAAATAATTTAAAAGGCAATAAAAATGGAATTCTTATCTTTATGTGATTGCAGAAATGATTATTAATAAAAATTCAGGGTTTTTGAAATACGGTCATGTAACTTTTTTGTTGATTATAAGGGGAAATGACTGAAAAGGATAAACATGGAAATAATGAACTTTAAAAGATGTGAGAAATAAGATATACAGGAGAGTGAAGTTAGGAAATTAGTGCTTTATAGGGTTTTTTTTCATTTTAGGATTAAGTCAAAAAGAATCCATCCAGGTATGATGAACCATGTAACTGTTTTGCCTTTCATTGTGTTTTTATTAATTTGGTCATCAGAGATTGTATTTTTATAGGACAATGCTGAAAAAATCACAATATGCCCAATAGAGTCAACATGATAAGTATCTGTTTATAAGGCTGAAATAAAAATGTGATCAGAGTATTTCCTTGTTTAAGGTTATGGGGGTTTAGTAAAGTCCCCGCTCCTCGGTAGCTGCCATGTGGCTGCGCCGCTTCTCCCCGCCCCCTCCCCTCTGCCGAGGGTCACGGACAGAGAAAGAAAAAAAAGAAAGGTTTTAAAGTGCCTTTTTGAGTTGAGATAAGGAAGGTTTAATATAGACAACAAAAAACCCCACGTAATAAGCACTTGCAGTTAACAAGAGCAACAGTAACAGTGAGAAAGGAGCAATACAAAAAAAGAATAATACCTGGGACAAAAGGGATGGACCCGAGCCCAGGGAAGCATTGGAACGTGAACTGCCCCCCCCCCACCAGAACTGGCCCCGGGGCATGACGTCAGCATGGTATAGAATAACCTGGCTTCACCAAAATTAACCCTGTCCTGGCAGAACCAGGACAAAGGTCTATCTTGCTCTTTCATAAAATTTATTTTAACATGACTCTGTTCTTTCAGATATCACAGGTTTTCTCCATCATTCCTGTCCATGAAATTTCACAGTAAAGAAAGATCCCATTATGAGAAGTTCTGTTGGTTGTTATGTATCTTGTGCAACTTCAGAGCATTTGTTTAAATAATTCGAATGGGTCAAGAAGCTCAAATAAGCTCTGAAGAGATGAAAGGATCAATGATGAATTACAGTTAATGATGTTTTCAAGTTCTCTCTTTAAGTGACTTTTATGAACAAAGAGAACTACAAAGATTTGCCTTTGAGTGAGTAGTTTCAAGGTCTGTAATTGAAAACAAATGTACAAAACACCTTAGCATTAAATCAGGCATGCATATGAATATATTAAAATACAATTTTTGAAACAGAGTATTTGTACTTAGCAGGTATACCTAAACCGTAAGTAAATAATATTTCTTATTCCATTACCATTGGAATGGAATATTCTTTAGGTGAAGCAAGGGGTAATTTTCTTGGATGCAAAGCACACTGCTTCCTTTGCTACTAAGTAGGAAGTTCATTCCTAGCACTTGCTAATGAAGAAAAGCAGGTCCTTTCCCCAAAGATCCCATAACAAAGAGATCTCATCTCAGGGTGTTTGCAAGGGAAGTCAAATGAATTAACTAAATGTTGCTTGAGTGTCAGTTACAAAGCATTTTTTACATAAAATGACAGTTGATAAATTTTAGCACTGGAGAGACTAAACCTTCATATTTGTAACTGTAGTAAGAAGAGAGATAAACCATGTGGACAATGAATCAGCTTCCTGTAGACAGTCCTCAGACTAGTGTAAAGGAGCTTCACTTAGGGACATTGCTAAAAAGAGTTTTATCACCTTCAGTGCTCAAGTTGCAGAATCTTTCATAACACTATCTCTTTTCCAAAGAAGCAACAGTGTGTTAAGTGCTATTGCACAAGATGGTCTGCCAGAGGAGGATCTGTGAAGTAGAAGACCAGTAGTGACAATGGGTGAAAAGTGACTTGTGAAGTGAAGCAAATACTGAAAGGCTGTTGAGAACCTTCCTTCCAGCTACTGAGTTGCAATCACTTCATCTGCAATAGCTACTGAAGGACAAAGACATTGTACATCCCTTACTTTGAAGCCAAGACCTATAAGGAGGAAAAATTTTCTAGCTCTGATAATGACTGGTGAAGGAGAGGGCGGAGACTAGCTTGCGCTTTGAGTGTTTGTTGTAATATTGTTCTAAGTATGATTTTTTAGGAACCTAACCTGGCTTTTGTTGCTCACTGAAAGTACTGGGCATAAAGGTTAATTACTGGTGATAGGCAGGATGCACAATTTTAGATTAAAAATTTGGAAAGGATAGGGTTTAGCTTTGATCATTTTTTAAGAAGCTGCAGCTGTCAGGCTGACATTCTTAGTTTGGCTGTTTTAGTAACTGATCGTTAAGAAGTTTCAGAAAGAATATTACAGCTCTATGATTTACATTCCTGAATGATGAAACTGACGTGTTTTTCTAAATTTTCTGCATTCTGTCCCCCCTTATCTTGCAACAGATTACATTTTACTAGCAAGATGGGCAATTTTGCCATCTGCTCTAAACTTCAGATAGACTTAAAATGAGCAGTTATTTTAAAGTTATGTCAGATAAGGGACAACGTAATGCAGAACTTAGATATCAAACCCTGAGTATTTCCTATTCCATTATGATACATATATTTTAAAATTACTCTTCAGAGATACACATCAACTAAAAGAGAAATTTCAGAAGTTCACCTCAGCATAAGAGATCTATAATGTTAATGTGGACCAGTATATATCTAATGACATACAGATTTGGAACAGTTCCCTGTCCTACTACCTTGGATCCTTGACTGAGACAATTGGGTCAGCTGGAAGTAGCTTTGAAATTAAACCACTCATATATAAATGCTCATTTTTTTGAAAAGTCTCTGATCTGCTGTACTGTCCCCTGCAATAAAATGGTCTGTACAACTGGTGAGACTGCAAAGGTCATAAAAAGTAGAAATTAGTACTATTGACTGGTTGGATAGGAGACCACTTCAATGCTTTGACACTTGTATGTCTGCTGGTTTAAGTGTAAGCAATCAGACCATAAAGACTATGTAAAATTTGGAGCTGGATTGATAATAGTTGCATGTGGAGAACAGTCTTGTTCTGCTTTACAGGGTGCCTGTCAGTCTAATCTTGACCCTGTTCAAACAACAACAAAAAACCCCCAGAAATATTTACTTGGAGGGAAATAGGTCAAGATTGTTGCCATTTTAAATATATTTACTTTATCTGTTGTTTGTTGCTACAGATTTTGGGACAACTTTTCTCTCCTCACCCTTTAGTATAAGCTGAGACACTATGTTCAGCCCCAATTAATGTTGCTCTAGATACAGACATGAAAATAAGTTTATGTTCTTAAGTCCTTTGACCAGCTAAAAATTCTGCTTCTAATGATGTAATTCAATAAACTGTCCAGTCTGAGGGCTTAATTCAGCATCTGCCAAAACAGTTGCAGAGACAGGTGTGCGCTTGGGGTCAGCAGTTAGGTTCTTTGGACCTGAGATTTATATAAAGGAGAGGAATTCAGACTTCCTTCTTGCTCTTTACCTCGTTAGTTGCAGATTACCATGGGGAGATCATGTAGACATTTAACTAAAATATATATCTAGATGCGAATTGTAGGTTTAAAAAACAGATGACTAGGTGACTAAGTTCCTAGAGCTAGAAGAATCTGTTATAGTAAGGTACTGGCTGTATCCTAGCCCAACCTTTGAGTACAGAAGTATGAAAGAAATTTTTAGCTCTTCTATAGCCTTTTTAAAAAGGCTTTTTTCAATTTTAAGGGATGACAGAAGCTGCCACCTCCTCTAATCATGCTAGCCCAGGACCCTCCTGACTGATTGCTGGAGCCCAGCTCAGTGCCCTGGGGACTGCATGTATTTATATAACTGTTTTCACAGATTTCACTTTTAGAATTACGATGAAAATTATGTTTTCTGAGGTTTGTTTTTTTTTTTAAGGTTAGGGGGTATTTTCTTTTTTAGCATTTGTTTGGAGTATCTAATAAAATGAGACAATTAGGAATACCTCTAAAGGAGTCAATAGGTTGAACTGTAATAACACTTTTTTCAAATATGAACCAGTTCTGTTTGGTAGTTCAAATGTAAGAAGAGAAGCACTTCAGTCATAGACATTGCACTATTTAAAATTAATCTGTAGCTCAAACTAATCTGGTAATTATCCCCCTTTCAAGATAAACTTCCTACAGAAAAGTAGATTAACTCTTCTGATTTTTAATGGCTCGTTGATTAGTGGTATCTGTTATTGGTCAGCATGGTTGACTGTGCATGAAAAACTGCTAAGTACTGTTGTGCAAATGAAGCAATTTTGTAAAGGTCCATCGGTCTTACACTGTCTGCTGAAATGCAAAGACCTCTCTGTGTACTTGCTGAAAAACTGTCCTTGGAAGTTATGTTTACTTTAGTAATTACTTACGATAACACTTCAATGTTAGGATGAGATTCTGATGAGATATTGATACAAGTACTCACAGTTTCTAACATTATAACCTAAGATAGCTTGCTCATTGTACAATGAAAGCATTGTTGGACACAGAAATGAATTTAGAGACTGACCCTATTGGATGAATCATTTTTAATCAGAATTCTTTTTTTTTTTCCCCCAAAAGAACCTCTAGTCTGACTATTGTTGCAGATTCTTATTGTAGCTTCTTTGCTAATTGACACATCATCATGTTTTGATGAGCAATATACTAGTCTAATTGAGCTAAAGTGCAAGACTACAATGATACAGAAATGTTCTCCCTCCTCTGTTAACCTGTTATACTAAGCAGAGCACTTCAGTGATCACTGCTCATGGTGCCATTACTCAGACATATGTGTATGCTCCGTGGTAGCTAAAAAAAAATAATTAAGAAATGCAGCAGAACAGAAGTTGTGTTTGGCGGGAATTATCAGGAGATTTTCATGCTCAGTGCGTAAGACTCAGTAGTTGTGGTCAAAAGTATAAGAAAAGACACCAATTATTTTTTGGAGGAGTTGGAAGAAGTTAATAGCTATAATATATTTGCAGAGTGTTTATGGCTCTGCATCCATCCACAAACTCTTCCCACAGCTTTGAAAAATTGATCTAGTGGGATAGGGATTCTTTAGTTCCCAGATTCACTTTGAGTGTCCATCGTTATGTCTTTATATCTATATCTGCAATATGTTACTATAACATCAGTATTAAAAAAAAATAATAATCTTAGCTTTTGGCATAAAATGTGATTAAAATAGCTGAAGAAAATTAAAGATTTTCAACTTATTAACTATAATTTGTACTGGCACAGTAAAAGTCAGTCATAGGACAATGAATAATTCCAACTGAGAGGTACCTCAGAAGGATTTTAGTCCAATCTCCTGTTCCAAGTAAGGTCAGCTACAAGATTTGACTAGATTGCTTGGGACTATATCCAGTAGAATCTTGAAAACCTGCAAAGGGGGAGACTGCACAACCTCTCTGGGCTGCTTTCACTGTGAGAAAGCCTTTCCTCGTATCCAGTCTGAGCATTTGGTTTGTGTCCATTGTCTGCTATCTTTGCAATGTGCACCTGATGTGAAGAACCAGGCTCTGTCTTCTCAGTAACTTCCTCATAGGTACCAAGCGTTTGCTAGCAGGTCTCACAGCAGCTGCCTCTTCTCCACAATGAACCAGAACTGTTTCCTCACCTGTCCTCAGGGCAAGAGCTCCAGCACCTGACCATCTTTATTATCCTAGTAGAGTTACTGAATCCAGACAGAGATACTGAAAAACAAACCATGTATAGCAATGGTGATTCCACCCTCAACCGATTCAAGGGTATCTAGCAGGACTTTTAAATGAGATTATGAGGGTTTGTTGTTGTTGTTGTTAACTTTTACACCAAGTAATTGATGAGGCATAGTGAAAATCATGCTATCTATCACTGTAGAGGTCCAGGTATGCATATATTATAAAATGAAGATACGCTTTCGCATCATGCTAGATTGTTGAAATATAACTCATTGGAAATGTTAGAGATCAAATATTTTTACTAACACTTTTACTAGCATTTTTACTAACTCGTACTGTAAATGTGGAACGTATTGACCTACATCTTTAGGTATTTCAATGTCAAAATTTAAATTAAGTAGGGGAAGAAAATAATATGATCATAGTTATCAGGAAATTCTTAGAAAGCTTTAAGAAAATATACAATAATAGGCAAAATAATATTTTTTAATATTTATTTGCCACAATTCACTATTAGCATTATTAAACTTCTAGATAAAAGATGTGAGATAATATAGCCTTGACTGAACCCTTCTTTGAAGAGAACATGAGTCCAATCCAGTTCTAGGCTCTTGTTAATAAATTTCATCTTGAATGACATTCCAGATTATTCCTTCCATGTTTCTTCAGTTTATTTTGACTGATTCAAAGTAACTAAATCATTAGGTGCATATATTCTTATAAGTTTATTCAGAAAATTTAACAGCCGACTGTCTTAATGAATCAAGGTGAGATTTTCCGTAGGTGATTTTAAACCAGGCAGTTTTCAAATATGAGCACATATTTTTCTAGCTCTCTCTACTTAAACCAGTTTTTAATTTAACTCATTCTTTTCTGGTTTTCATACATATATATGCCAGTCCAATTGTTCAGCATTCACACTGAAATATACAAAAAAAAAGCACACTTGTATATAGAAGTGAATTTTCATGAGTTTACTTAGATAAGTTACTACAGTCTGTCAATATATAATTTACATGGAAGTATTTTTTTCTTGTCACTACTCTATTAACCTACCCAGACTACCTGTAACATGAGGCATGTAACCGGAATTTCAAGTTAAAGCCCATAGGATGAATTATATCAATTTGATTAATCTTTAATCAGGTGGGTTTTTTTAATGCAAGACCCAAAAAATGTACTTTTACAATAGTGCAAAAATAAGTTAAATAAATGTCTGTAAATGTTTTTCACATTTCTTTTTTCCCCCCTTCTGCAGTATGGAAAGAAGATGTATTACACATAACCTAACATGCTGTCATATTTAGAATTATAATCCCTAATTGATTTTAAAAGTACTAGAAAGATATTTTTTGGTAAAACAGAAGAAAGTTTCATGGTTTCATTTTTGCCAGAATAAAACAGTTGATACAAAAATAGTAAGGATAAATATTTTTTGCTAGAGTAGAAATTAATGCTGGAGAATTGTAAGAATTGCAATTTTTTATGTACATGGTGTGGTTATAAATCTGTAATGTCCCAAAATTTCACATCTACTTCCTCATTTCAGACTGGTGCAAAAAGAATCTTCATTTGGATGATCATTCTTAAAGTCAAAATGTTTCTAACACTTCTGGTGACTTGTAAACCTCAAAGCAGAGTTCAGTTTTTGTTAAGGAGCATATATATTTATGTGAAATTTAAATACTCTGAAATTGTTTGGTTTTTTTTTTTTTTTCTAAGTGATATGAATAAAATGCAAATGTTGCAATTTTACAATGCTGGAAATAAACTTTGGCTATTTTTAATTAATCTGTTTATCTCCTAGAAAGGTTTTGCAAAATTCAAATCAACCTGTGAAGTGCTTTGGTGCTGTTTAAATTGTCCATTTTAATGAAATTTTTGGTACAGTTTTTTGTATGATAATTTTTCTCCTAAGTTTCTTGAGTTTACTTTCTGGTCTGTTACATGAACAAAAACATATATTTATTTAACAGAAATGAAATTTTTCATCCTATGGAGACCTTGCACTTGTGAGCATAATTCCCTAGTAGGAAAAGGGTCTTTGAGCCTTGATATGTTCAAGAGAAAATAATGAAAAATAGGAATTATGATTT
>VZZY01009612.1:258782-284702 GCA_013400335.1 Eurystomus gularis | reverse complement strand
GCTGAGTCCAGGGGGACAATCACGTACAGAGTTGGTAAGGCAGGTTTTGTGCATTGCTGGAGCAAGGAGACGGTGTATTTAAGTTATAGAGGAGGCCAGTTCTTTTGTATTCAGCCCCTTGTTGGAGAAAAGATGCTTAACTAGCTTGAATTATCCTTTTTCTAACACATTGAGAGGTTGCGATGCATCAAAAGTGGTTCCCTGCACGTATTCCTTCTTGCTATGTCCTGGCATATTTTGACTACTATGAAGAAGTGGAGCTTCACTGCAGGTGAAGATCTTTATTCTTCAAATCCAGTAAGACGTCAGACCAAAATTTGGGTTGTGTAGGTCAACGAATCATATTTAGCTCCTTATTAGTTATTTTCCGAGAACATACAAGCACATACACTCTCGAGTCTCAGCAGAAGAGAGGAATGCCACAGCCAAGTAAGTTACAGCCTATACTTTTAGGTTGGTAGATAAAGTTGGTCATCTTTCTTTATCAGGAAGAAGCTTCTTTCCAAAGACGTCATTCCGCAGCCCGTCAGGCTCTGTCAGGGAAGACACCTCGTGCGTACGTCCAGCTCTTTCAAAGGTAACGTGCAGTGGTTTGAGCCTTTGCAGTCAAGTGAAAAATGCCCGTTTAAGGTTTCTTCTCCATCGCTCTCAGGGATGAATGATGAGAAGCTGTCGGGGATTGCAAATCTCATAGACAACTCTCCTTTCTATCACTTTTAAGTCTAGCACTACTAATATATCACACACTGCCCGTCTTCTGACTTGGGAGTGCAGCAGTCTCCAGATGTCTGCTGAAAATGTAATTGGTCTAAAACTATGAAATTTTTGTATTCTTCTCAGCACAGCAGAGACATGGACCTGGTGGAGCGGGGCCACAGGAGGCCCCAGCAATGATGGGAGGGCTGGAAGGCCTCTGCTGGGAGGCCAGGCTGGGAGAGTTGGGCTTGTGCAGCCTGGAGAGGAGAAGGCTCCAGGGAGACCTTCTGGTGGCCTCGCAGGACTTCAAGGGGGTCTGTAGAAAGTTGGGGACAAACTTTTTAGTGGGGCTTGTTGAGACAGGACAAGGGGTGATGGTTTTAAATTAAAAGAGAGACTAGAGAGAATGAAGAAATTTTTACACTGAGGGTGGGGAGACCTTGGCGCAGGTTGCCCAGAGAGGTGGTCGATGCCCCATCCCTGGAGACATTCAACGTCAGCCTTGATGGGGCTTTGAGCAACCTGCTCTAGTTGCAGATGTCCCTTCTCAGTGCAGGTGGGGTTGGACTAGATGACCTTGAAAGGTCCCTTCCAATCCAAACCATTCCATGATTCTTCTCTGAGAGAGCAGAAAAGGAGGATTTTTCTGGCAGCTCACTAGAGGTTTTTAGCACTACTAGTAATTAGCGGTGGAAAGTCACAGCCACGCTCAGCGCAAGGTTCTTTGCTGCAGTGCATCGTCTGTGGCTCTGGCTGTTTAAAGCAGAATTTCTAAAAGCTGCCTCCACTTCCTAAATATTTATTTATTTATTAGAAATTGGATCCTGTCTTGGCTATCCCTCTTCCTTTTTCCCCATAGTCACAGCCCTGCAAAAATGGTGTTAAAAGTCTATAAATCCCCATGTACCTCCTTTGATTGATCTTTTGTGGCTCTCCTGCCTTCCCCCTGGTATCCGTCTTCCTAATCTGAATTCTTCTTCGCTTGCTTTTCCTACCTGCCATGAAAAGCCTCACGGTGTTGACATTTAAAGTATCACCGAGGCCTCTCAATCAGCAACGCTCAGAACAAATAGAAAAGTTCACACCTTTCAGCTCATTTCAAGCCTGCACAAACGCGGTTCCCCCATTGTACGTACCAGATGTAAATGGAAAATGATTCCAAAAATCATTCCAATCACAAAGTCTGGAGATGGACTATTCAAAAAAGAAAAAAAGGAAGAATCATAGAATCATAGAATGTGAGGGTTTGGAAGGGACCTCTGGAGATCATCGAGTCGAACCCCCCTGCCAAGCAGGACCAGAGAATCTAGGACAGGTTACACAGGAACGCATCCAGACGGGTCTTGAAAGTCTCCAGAGAAGGAGACTCCACAAGCTCTCTGGGGAGCCCGTTCCAGTGCTCTGGAATCCTCACAGGAAAGAAGTTCCTCCTCATGTTGAGGTGGAACTTCCTGTGCTCTCACTTGCATCCATTGCCCCTTGTCCTGTCACAGGGCACAAGTGAAAAGAGGTTGCCCCTTTCTCCATTGCTCTTATGAAGGAAATAAAAATCCTACTGAATTACACTGTTTCTAGAAAACCAATGGCAGAAGCTTCCAGGCAGAGACGCATAATTATGATGCATTTTTCAAATCTTTACTGAAAGGTTTTTTTCAAGTAGGTGATTCATTTGGTTCAAATTATAGAATCATAGAATGAAAGGCCTGTAGTGATAGGATGAGGGGTGATGGGTTCAAACTGGAAGAGGAGAGATTTGGATTGGAAATTCTTCACTCTGAGGGTGGTGAGACCCTGGCACAGGTTGCCCAGGGAAGTTGTGGATGCTCCATCCCTGGAGGTGTTCAAGGCCAGGTTGGATGGGGCCTTGAGCAACCTGGTCTAGTGGGAGGTGTCCCTGCCATGGCAGGGGGGTTGGAACAAGATGGTCTTTAAGGTCGCTCCCAACTCAAACTATTCTATAAATCTGTGTTGCTCAGAAACTACACCACTGTTTTGTGCAGTCATTATTGCATTAGATATCCAAGTTCAGCATCACATCTCATCGTCATGTCTAGATCCATCCCGCTTTAATGCTTCTCAGATTTCTCCCTCCTACAGAACACCCATGGTTTCTATCACTTTTTTTCAAGCTGTGTTTTATTCGGCGGGTTTTATTTCTCTTTTTACTTGGGTTCATAAGTAGTCTCATAATGTACAAAATGTAAAGCCTCATTTTTATCCTGAACTTCCAGTGGAGTTTGCATTGGCTGAAGGTTGTGACTGGGATGCAAGCAGGCATCTTGTTCTGTCTGTTCTCCCCCTGGACCAAAGTGGAGCAGATAGAGAGAAGGAAGTTCATAAAGGTGGATTAATTTCAAATTGCATTAGGAAACAATGATTTAGCCTGGAGAATGAAGGCTCAGGGGAGACCTTCTGGCTCTCCACAACTCCCTGCAAGGAGGTTGGAGCCAGGTGTGGTTGGCCTCTTCTCCCAAGGAACAAGTTAGTAGGACAAGAGGAAATGTCCTCCAGTTGCAGCAGGGGAGGTTGAGGTTGGAGCTGAGGAGCAATGTCTTCCTGGTGTGGTTGTGAAGGGCTGTGGCAGGCTGGGCAGGGCAGTGGTGGAGTCCCCATCCCTGGAGGGCTTTCCAAGCCGTGGAGATGTGGTGCTGAGGGCCAGGGGTGAGTGGTGCCCTGGCAGTGCTGGGGGAATGGTTGGACTCGATGATCTGAAAGGTCTCTTCCAACCAAAATGATTCTGTGAATCCATGAAATAGAAGAGGAAGGTCCATGCTTGCCAGGCTGGATGGAGTTTGTATAGGAGGAAACTTTGCTCCACTGAGGGCATCGCAGGTAACCTGAAGCAGAAGAAGAGAATTACTTTTAAAAGTAAGTTATTATAATTTGAAAAGAACAAATTTGTGAAATACGCAGGTAATTTATAAGGTATATTTTTAGCAAATAGCAATACCAAGATGATTAGCTAGAAGTTTCTACAATATCTTCCTTGAACTGAAGGATTTTTTTAGCTGCTGGACTAGATTTTAATTGTATAAAGGATAAGAGTAGCTCCATTAAAGTGGTGTTGAAAAGGGCTATCAGCACAAAGTAGACTTTTTTGTGTCCAGACACTTTTTATCGTGCAATGAAGAAGAATTCAGTCACTTTAGGATTTCTTCAGTGGCCATTCTGGCTCATACCCACCTTCCTTTTCTACTGCCCGCTCTGTGCCGCCACTGGCTCTGGTGTCCTACAGCTTAGTGATGAAGTAGGTAAAGGTACAGAGCAGGTTTTGCCCTACAAAAAAGTTGGGTTTTGAGCCAGTTCCGTTTCCCTCACTCTCTGAAGACCCACTTGTACTGGCGTCATGCTGAGAGAGGGCTGAGCATGTAAACAGGTGGCCATGGACCAGGAATGGTAGTGAGCAGTGGCAGCTCAGCTTGCTTTGGAGCAGCATTCAGACTAGATGTAAGGAAGAAGTTCTTCATTATGAAGGTGGTGAGATGCTGGAACAGGTTGACCAGGGAGGTTGTAGATGCTCCAACACTAGAGGTGTTCAAGACCAGGTTGGATGGGGCTTTGAGCAACCTGCTCTAGTGGGAGGTGTCCCTGCCATGGCAGGGGGCTGGAACTAGATGATCTTTGAGGTCCCTTCCAACCCAAAGCATTCTGTGATTCTATAATGGTAGTGGGCAGAGGCAGCTCAGCTTGCTTTTGAGCAGAACCCTACTTCAGTTGGGAATGAAACTAAATTCTGTGGAATATATGAAACCCCTGCCGAAAATTATAAATGCACAAAAAATTCCTAAGGTCTCAATGTTCTGAATTCCTTGTGTATCTGTAAATATTAAAAAATTCTTTAATGCTTAATCCCATCATTACACATTTTAATCCAAACTAAATATATATTGCTCCGTTTTCCTGAGTATGTGTTAGGAAATTTTGAAATCTAACCTGGCTTATTTATTGCAGCCCCTCGGGGTTATCTACACAAATTGAGATTCTTAAATCCAAATTACTGAAAACCTGGCCTCTTTATTTTTGGCCTGTGGCTCTATGCAGGTGTAATTAAAGTAATTTTGATGTCTCATTGCCTTATATAATGTCCGGGCAACGTTCGGCGGTTTGCTCTGAGTAATTTCACCAGTTGTCTGTGTGTTTGAGGGTAACAAATAAGGGGTTGGGTTGAAGGCTCATTCAGATCAGGCCTCTAGCTAATGATTAACTTCTTGGTTTTCCTCTAAATGTTGCTGAAAGAACTGGAGTAAGCAAGAGCAGGCATCACCGAGGGGAGAATTTATAACACACAGTCTTGCTTCTCTGAGTTGGAAGAAATTCACTTTAGTTTCCAGGAGCTCCTTGCCAGAACTGGGAAGACAGAAGGTCCATGGTCTACCTGTGGTTGAGACACTCTCTTCAGGCTGGATTTGCTTGCTGTGAGCCTAAGATGTGTGTGCCTGTGGTTGCAAGCGTGTCTTCCAGAACGTCTTGTCTAGTCAACCTCTGCCATCAATGTAAATTTGCTGTTCAACTTTATTTCTGTGCCCCTCTTAAGGACAAAGCCAGGACAACGTTCTGAACTACACGGATGTGCCTTTTCACAGGGTGCTATTTAACTTCTCCAGCTTGCTTGCTTTTTTTTTTAAGCTGAGGCACCCTGGTGCAATTTGAATTACACTCAGAGCCTGAACACCTACAATGACAGTACAAAACTTGAGAGTCAATGTAAAGAAGACACTTAATGCAGAGATAGAGGTGAAAAAACATCCCGATAACACCTTTAAATATTAATATTTTTCTTAAAGTGTGTCTTTTGATGTGTTAAGTTTAACAGGTACTAACTGGAACCCAGGAGGTTCCATGGGAGCAGGAGGAGCAACTTGTTTGGTGTGAGGGTGTGGGAGCCTGGCCCAGGCTGCCCAGAGAGGTTGTGGAGTCTCCTTCTCTGGAGAGCTTCCAAAGGTGCCTGGACACGATCCTGGGCCCCCTGCTCTGGCCGAGCTGCTGGAGCAGGGGGTTGGACGAGATGATCTCCAGAGGTCCCTTCCAACCCCCACCATGCTGGGATTCTGGGATTCTGCGAAGTTTATTTATCTACTGAGATGTAGCTTCTGAGAGTAGATGGCAGGTTCTGAACCCAAACCTTTGCTCCAGGAAGTAGAGTTCATTGTCGCGTGGTGACCCAGTCCTTGGAGGGGTGGCCTTGAATCCTGTCTTCACATTTCTGCTTTGACCCTTACAAGCCTCTTTTTTAGGCTCTCTACTCCTGTGCTATATATTGAACAGACTCCTTTGCTGAGAGATTTCCTTTTACACTATTTTTTAAATTATTTAATTTCCATTGTGGATTTACAAGAAATAATTTCTGAGAGTGTTCAGCTCTGGTGCCATTCATGGAATCAGGCCCATGTGATCTGAGCAGATAAAGAACAAATCCCATCACCAGCCAGTGGTCGCTTGACAATGAAACAGTAACACCTTGAGGCCTTACACTAGGGAAGCCTTATTTATAGGTAGTTGTAATAACAAGAAACTGAAAAAAGGGAAATTTAAAGATGAAGAGTAGAAAAACCTTTCATGCAATGGGCTAGTGACTGATTTCTGAGGAGGACTGGGGCAAACCTCATCACTGAAGCACCAGAAGACCCACAGCAAGGAACAGTCCTGCTTTGGCAAGATGAGGCGGCATGAGAAGACAATTTGAGATTCATAGAATGGTTTAGGTTGGGAGGGACCTCAAAGATCATCTTGTTCCAACCCCCTGCCATGGCAGGGACACCTCCCACAAGACCAGGTTGCTCAAAGCCCATCCAGTCTGGCCTTGAACACCTCCAGGGATGGAGCATCCACAACTTCTCTGGGCAACCTGTGCTGGGGTCTCACCACCCTCAGAGTGAAGAACTTCCTCCTCTGTTTCCTGTGGGAAAGTGGCAGTGGAATACTTGTTGCTGTAATGATTTATGGGTGTGATTGAGGCCTTGATAAGGAACTTCAGTTTGGGTTTTTTACCAAACTGCAGCAATGAGTCCTTAGAAAAGATACTAACCCTCCTTAAAAACCTGGTTTCTCCCATGGAACGAGCAGTCAGCAGTTGCTGCTGCAGTTAAAAATGTTCTTGACAAGCTTCTTAGGGAAACTAGAAGATGGCCACACAAAAGATACATAGACTCATTAGCCTTAAAAATAGGCAGATTCCTTCAGAGTTCAGTTGAGGTGTGTTGGTGGGATGGCTCCAGTACAAGGGGTAGATGTATGGACTCTTCCAAGAGTTCTAATTTTAGGTTCAACATCTCATTAAGGGTCTGTCGTGTTTAGCAGTCTTCAGTGCTGCATCTCTTCGGGTTTAGCTCTGTGGTTCAAGTCTATAAATAAAGTGGTGTCAATACTGAAATTACCAGGAATGTTCTTTTTTTAGGTGTTACCATAGAATGCTTTGGGCTGGAAGGGGCCTTTCAAGGTCATCTAGTCCAACCACTTCAGCAAGCAGGGACATCTGCAACTAGAGCAGGTTGCTCAGAGCCCCGGCCAACCTCACCTGCAATGGTTCCAGGGATGGGGCAGCCACCACCTCTCTGGGCAACCTGCGCCAGGCTCTCACCACCCTCAGCATTAAGAATTTCTTCCTTCTCTCTCGTCTAAATCTCCCTCTTTTAATCTAAAACCATCACCCCTTGTCCTGTCCCAACAGGCCCTGCTACAAGGCTTGTCCCCACCTTTCTTCTAGGCCCCGTTTAGTTACTGAAATTTTAAGTTATGAATGCCAGTGAAGATGAAACTTCTCACTTTATGAGTTAGTCGCAAGAGGGGTGATTAATCTCACCCAGCTTTAGGTGTCTTTAGTAAAAACGTCCCCACCTGAAGAAGTTGTCCTACATTGCTCCAGCTCAGTGGAGAGTGATTCCTCCAACCTGCTTTAGACCTCTACTTAATCTTGAGTTTATTCCTCTCCATTGACTAGAAACAGAGCCTGGATTACTCCCCTCAACTGTTTTATTTTCTTTTTGTATCATTTTAGGGACCTGGCAGTCACTCCTGCACCGAGCAGCTCCAACCAACAATTACTGGAACCTACAATACCTGCGTCTCTACTCTCAGATGGAAGGAATGTCACCCACCACCAGAGCTTCCCCCTGCCTAACCCAGAGAGCCGGTGAGTTCAGTTTCTGAGGCAGCAGATCCTCGCTGGGTGGAATGAAAGTCAACACTGCCATGAGCAAGATCTCAAACCATTTCCCAAATGGCCTCAGCCTTATTGAACGTTGTGTTGCTGGAGCATAAAACTTGTCTTGTTCATGGGAACGGTTTCGTTTCACCATAATTCACATACACAGTGAGGGAATTTCAAGATCTTTCTAACAAGATGGTGTTTGAAGGGAAAAAGATGCTGAAAGAAACTTGGTCCAGGTATAGAAAACCGGAACTTGAGTGAGAAATGTTTTTTAAATGAATTTGCCAGATATTGCTATCAGAATTATTTCTCATTCTCTCTCCGAGAATTACCATAGTTACTGCTGAATACTATTTAGGAGGCTCTGGGTGATATTATGATCTTCAAATTCCCCTCTCATCCATGCTAGCAGCAGACCCCAGCAGGAGAGTGCGCTCTGTAGCACCTTTACCTTCTCTTACTGTCTCGGCCATTGCTGCGACGATTCATATCTTGTCCAGCATCTCTTCTCCTGAGTGATGAACATCCTCATTTATTTGTACCACAGCTAAACAGGCTCTGAGGCATGAGAAGGAGACAACTCATCTCATTTAAAGCTTGTAGAGAGGTGAGGATAGAAGATCTGAGGAGGCTACATCTTCAATGTCTTTTAGGCCTTCAGCTACAAAGAGGGCTCTGTTTTCCTGACTTGCTGTGTGGGTCCACGTTGTCTCCTACAAGGTGGCTGTGACTTCCTCCAATGGTCCTGTTTCAGAAGGACATCTGAGCTCTGGTGGCCAGCCAGCTGGTGTGCGGTTGTGACAAGTGACATTGCGACCTGTCTATGCAGTATCCTGGATGAGTCCTTGTTTTCCCCCCTCTCCCGGCCATCTGTTGTAGTCTTATGCCCAGATGGGATACGCAGCAGCAGCCGGATGCCACAACTCATGACCTAGTGAAGCACAACACACCAGATCCCCCATCCACACCAGGAAGTAGGTGTGTGCTTGTCGCCACGCTCTGCTCACTCTTCGGAACCTACCACAAAGCTCATCTGAAAGCTGCAGCTTAAGAGTGAGCTGAAGTCTATGCCACAGGACTGTTGGAAACTCAGATTTGGTCGTGGGTTTCATCCCATGTCTGAGGCTTGTTCTCATGCCATACAAACCAGGGTGCCTTCCCTGCTGCATTTACACATACCATACTACATGTTTTTCACCTGTGTTCCCACATTTTTTAAAAATCACCATTAAACCATCTCCTGAACACACATTAAGTAGCTTTTCACATTAAGCCAGACTGATGAGAAAGGCTGAGCACCTTTGGAAGGTTTCAACCCATTTGCTTTGTTCCTCATCCGATGGGCAGAACTAAACTTGCTGCTGAAAATAATCTCGGCGTTCCTTGCCTATCCTAGAGAGACTGCCAGTTCCCTCTAGGTGATGTACAACCTGCCACTGTAATTACAAGTAGTTAATTAGCACGCCGTGAAAAGGTTGGAACCATCGGCCTCTGCAGATTCATTTGTCCTCAGTCTTTGCTCCATGGTGGAATGTGCTGAAGGGGAGCAGAGCGAGCGCACAAGAGAAACCAAGTGCACACAGAGCTTGCGGAGGGATTCTGCATCATCTGTCCTCACCAGGCAAGACCCAGCTCTGGAGCCCCTAGCACGAGAAGGACCTGGACCTATTGAAGAGGGTCCAGAAGAGGGCTACAAAGATGATTAGAGGGCTGGAACACTTCTCCTACAAAGACAGGCTGAGAGAATTGGGCTTGTTCAGCCTGGAGAAGAGAAGGCCCCAGGGACACCTTCTTGCAGCCTTCCAGTATCTGAAGGGGGCCTACAAGAAAGCTGGGGAGGGACTTTTTATGGGGGCCTGTAGTGATAGGACAAGGGGTAATGGCGTCAAACTGGAAGAGGGGAGATTTAGATTAGAAATTAGAAGGAAATTCTTCACTCTGAGGGTGGTGAGACCCTGGCACAGGTTGCCCAGGGAAGCTGTGGATGCTCCATCCCTGGAGGTGTTCAAGGCCAGGTTGGATGGGGCCTTGAGCAGCCTGGTCTAGTGGGAGGTGTCTCTGCCATGGCAGAGGGTTGGAACTAGATGATCTTTGAGGTCCCTTCCAACCCAACCCATTCTGTGATTCTATGAAGACGTGTAACTCAAACGAGTGCAAAGCCACAAGCAGTCGTGAAGGTCTCACCCTCCGCAGATGGGAATAAACACGTCTTTCCACTCTGCCACGTCTTGGTGCGTTGACTTTAGCCGTGTTTTCATTTAGCACTCTTAATAACGCTGTGGAAAAAACAACTGCGAGGGGAGGAAAAGCAGACTGCTAATCGGATTCCTTTTCGGCCTGCAGCAAAATCGTACAGAAGCATCTTGTCAAATCTGCTTTGCAAGGGAAATAAGGGAAGTTTGGAAGAAATTTGCTTCTAGGCGCGAGGGATGGAAATGTTGCTGTGTAGATGCATTTGAAATATTGGGGAGGAAAATGCCGCGTTTCTGAAGTATTGTTGTACAGCCTGTGGTGATTTGGTTTGAATGCTGAGGTGGTTTCATATTTTCTTTTTCTTTCTCTCCATTTTTATGCTTTCAACATTTGGAATTGAAGAAAGGGTAAACTGAAAAAAGCCATCAAGGGGTAAGAACATGATTGTATTGACCTGTAGGCACAACCAATGAAGGAAATAGCGTTTTCCAAGATCAGGGACTGCAGATGAGTCTGATATCTCAGCACGTTCAGCTCTCTGGATTTTATATTATTTCTCAAATTTGGCAGTTTTATTGAAGCTTGAGCTCTGGTGGAACCGGCATCATTATTCTTCAGGTCACTCACATTCATTGGAATCCAATCCTGCAGTTCTGTTAATTCTGGTCTACAAGTAAAATAGATCATCTCGATGGCATTTACTCAAGAGTGAAAATGAAAGGTTTTCCTTGGGTGTCTGCCCACTGACCGGTAGTTTTCAGCAGGACAGTTTCTAATTACATCCGTGGCTTTTTTTCTTTGCGAAGATCATAGCTCTGGTCTTCTCCTTGGAAGTAACCTATGACGACCTAGACTTTCCTGATTTCACAAAACACCGTGCCAATTTCCAGGGATTTTTTGAAGTCCTCTGCTGGAGGCTGAACTCTTCCCCACACATGAAAGTGAGATGTTTTTTTTTTTTTGCCTGAGGTTCCATTTGTTTTCACTCATAGGCTTAAACAATTTATCATTGCCTGTGGTGAGGAGCAGTCCTTTAGGGCAATCTATCTTCCAACTGTACTTTAAAGGACTGCTCCTCACCACAGGCAACGACCAGTCCTTTAGGTCCCTGTCTGCTGCATTTCGTTACTCACTTTTACCAGTCAAGATGTTTGCAGGAGTATTGAAACAATCTGGTTACAGCATAATGAGGAGAGGAGAAGAGAGGAAGGGCAAAATACAGTGAGTTGGAGAGTAGGAACTTCTTAATCTCTTACTATACCTTCATTATTTGCAAGTTTGAGGGTGGAGTCTGAACCTCACCTACCATTGACCAGTGCATTTCATGGAATCATAGAATGGTTTGGGTTGGAACAGACCTTCCAAGGTCATCTAGTCCAACCCCCCAGCAGTGAGCAGGGATGTCTCTAACTAGATCAGCTTACTCAGAGAGTTTGGTGAGTTACTCACCAAACCTGGCCCTGAACATCTCCAAGGATGTGGCCTCCACCGCCTCTCTAGGCAACCTGTTCCAGCATCCCACCACCCTCAGAGTAAATGAACCTGTCTCAAATACTTAATTGCATGTCTCCATTCCTGCCAAGCACAGTCAAATGAAAAATATCCATCGACTGAACTGTTATGACATCATGTGCAATGATATACGTTAGGTTTGGCAAGCCAGGGCAACCATAATCTAATCAAAATCTATAGCTTTGTTCCTCGACTCGTTACTAATGTATTTTGTATTTAGTGCACACAGAATCCGTTTATCTCATTACTCCATGACGTAATAACAAACGTTTTTAAGGTTCCTATTTTATATTGCTTTTCAATTTAGCTCATTTACAGGTCACCTGGCAAAATCACAACGGAGAGAGAGGTTCTCAGCTCCTATGCCCCACCCCTCCCAAATACCTTGGACATCTACATGGCAGAGACCTCATGAGCTCTAGTTTTCCCACTTATTTTTTTATGTTATTCTCCTTGAGTAGTTTTACAAAAGATCTTAATCACATTAAATGGTTTCTAAAACATTTCACAGAATCCCAGCATGGTATGGGGTTTTGAAAGGGACCTCTGGAGATCATCTTGTCCAACCCCCCTGCTCCAGCAGCTCACCCAGAGCAGGGGGCCCAGGATTGTGTCCAGGCACCTTTGGAATCTCTCCAGAGAAGGAGACTCCACAACCTCTCTGGGCAGCCTGGGCCAGGCTCCCACACCCTCACACCAAACAAGTTTCTCCTCCTGCTCCCATGGAACCTCCTGGCTTCCACTTGGTGCCCGTTGCCCCTTGGCCTGGCGCTGGGCACCACTGACAAGAGTCTGGCCCCATCCTCTTGCCCCCCATGGGCCCTTGAGCTCTTGCTCAGCATTGATCAGCTCCCCTGTGAGGCTTCTCTTCTGCAGCTCAGCAGCCCCAGGGCTCTCAGCCTTTCCTGGGCACAGAGATGCTCCAGGCCCCTCAGCATCTTTGTAGTCTCCACTGGACTCTCTCCAGTATCTCCATGTCCCTCTTGAACTGGGAGCCCAGAACTGGACCCAATACTCCAGAGGTGGCTTCACTAGAGCAGAGTAGAGAGGGAGAAGAACCTCCCTTGACCTGCTGCCCACACTCTTCTGAATGCATCCCAGGAGACCACTGGCCTTCTTGGCCACAAGGGCACATTGCTGGCTCATGGGCAACTTGTCCACCAAGTCTCCCAGGTCCTTCTCCACAGAGCTGCTTTCAGCTGTACTAGAAAAGCCTGGGTTCCTACCTTCCCTTTTCACCCTGCCAAGTGGTAGGTACATGATTTCCCACCGTTCACCTTGTCTTCTGCCCTTTAAGAAAGGCACAGCCAGGGAGAAAGGCAACGGTGGTTTTTGTAGAACATCTTGGGATGCTGGTTTTTACCACAGTGCATTCCTGGAGTTGTGGCTAGAGATCCACAGGGGGTCACATCTAACTGTACAACATCTGTTTTTAGCCTCAATTTGTCGGCGAGTGTGGGACCACGTTCTCTGAAGCCAAAGCAGAATAGTCAGCCTTTCAGAACAAATGTTGTGTCCAAGTTTATACTGAGCCTGGATTTACTACTCCCAGTAATTTCTTATCCCTCCCAGTTATGGCTGGTGTGTATTACAGCAGCTAAAGTGAGATCCCAAGTGGGGTTAAGCCCTTGGCTAGAGTGTTTGATGGGCATCCTTGGATGCAGTGGACCTCAGAAGAAGACACAAGCACTCAGCACCTTACAGGAGATAATATTCCTGTGCCTTGAAGGCAATGGCAAAATTCTCCTAGACTTCCGCAGTACATCCGGTGACAAGATAATTACCTGTTTCTGATGGGAGTACCACGCTGTTTGATCTCATTATTCATGATCTCCTCTTCTTTTCCTATGGATTTATTAAAATACCACTGAAATACTTCTTTTTTCCCCAGAAGACTGTGATCACAATATTCTCACCAGCTAAAATGCTCCTTGCAGGAATGACAGGACGAACTCCTGCACCATGGGTAAGGTCAGGGTGGATAATCTTTGACCTTCATCCCAGACGCATGAATCTATGAATTCTGTCACCTAGGCCAGAACAGGCCTTTCTGTATGAAGGGAGACATTATGAAATGTCTGAAGTACTGCTCCAGAAATATTTTATAGTTTTGCATTGAACAGGTCTCCATAATAATCAAGGCCTTTACTTTTCTTCTAGTACATTGATAGTATGTAGATGGCAATCTTTTGAGCAGGGCCTGTAGGGACAGGACAAGGGGTGATGGTTTGAAACTAAAAGAGGGAGATTTAGACTTGATCTAAGAAGGAGATTTTTGAGGCAGAGGATGGTGAGATGTTGGCCCAGGTTGCCCAGAGAGGTGGTCACTGCCCCATGCCTGGAACCATTGCAGGTGAGGTTGGCCGGGGCTCTGAGCAACCTGCTCTAGTTGCAGATGTCCCTGCTCAGTGCAGGGGGGTTGGACTAGATGACCCTGAAAGGTCCCTTCCAACCTAAACGTTCTGTGATTCTATGATTCTGGGATTCTATGAAAAGGGAGTCCTTCAACAGAACAAGCTACGACCTGTTCACTATCATTGCCAAGGCCACAGACCTCTCAGGCTTTGAGAGAATTTTTTGCAAGATACATCACAGCCCAGAGGTGCCTTGGGAACTACTCACTGGTAAACGGCTCCTCATGGTCCACGTTGCCACTTGGCTACTACAGAAACACTTCTTTTCAAGGCAATTCCTATTTTCTTTTGCTCTCCAAGAGAGAACATCATCTGCAGTGCAGAACCACAGATTTGGAAACAAGGAGCTCTGAGGTCTGACCTCAGACATGAACCTCTTTATTGCACCTCTCTGTGTGATTGATTAATTAAATCAATAAATGGAGTTTGAGAGAGGTAGTTGTTGTGTTTGCTGGTGCTAGAAGTTCTGAGAGCTTTGTCATGTGTGAAAAAGCTTTTGTGTAACTGGGAAGTATGGGGAAGGAGGTTGTAGTGAGGCTGGTGCTGGTCTCCTCTCCCAGGTAACTAATGACAAGACGAGGTAACAGCCTCAAGTTGCACCAGGGGAGGTTTAGATTGGATATTAGGAAGAAGTTCTTTACTGAAAGAGTGGTCAAGGCCTGGAACAGGCTGCCCAGGGCAGTGGTGGAGTCACCATCCCTGGAGGTGTTCAAAAAACGAGTAGATGTGGCGCTTTGGGACATGGTCTAGTGGTCAGGGAGATGTTGGGATGAAGGTTGGAGTTGATGATCCTAGAGGTCTTTTCCAACCTGAATGATTCTATGACTCTGACCTTTGACCCAGTTGTGTGACTGCAGCATCAGTAACATTGTCAGTCTTGGTGCATCTGCTTCTTTTATTGCTCTTCTAAAGCATGAGTCATTTTCCCCTCTCAGCTCCAGAGAACCTGGCCCTGCCAGTGGACAATTTCTCACCTCAGCTGGTGCACCTGCTACTGGAGGTCTGACGGCTGGGACTCTTGCTCCCCATGCTCACCTCACTGAGGAAGGCAAAGCTGAGAATCCAGATGGAAGAGGAGCTGAAAATGGAGTGGAGGGATCGAAAGGTTTGAGCCATATTCCACAGTAACAGTTTTGCTCGGGCTGTGTATCCTACTGCAACGGCAGCAGCTTGGTCTGGGTGATGGGGCAGCTTCTTCATGCTTCTGGTCATGACACTCTTATAAGCAACACTGTCACGATGTGGCAGAATCGTCACCATGTGAATCCAGCATGAAGTCATATCATGGAATCACAGAATGGCTTGGGTTGGAAGGGACCTTAAAGATCATCTCATTCCAACCCCCCTGTCATGGCAGGAACACCTCCCACTAGACCAGGTTGCTCAAGGCCCCATCCAACCCGGCCTTGGAATGCTTCCAGGGATGGAACATCCACAACCCCCCTGGGCAACCTGTGCCAGTGTCTCACCACCCTCACAATGAAGAATTTCTTCCTAATTTCTAATCTAAATCTCCCCTCTTCCAGTTTGAAGCCATTACCCCTTGTCCTGTCACTACAAGCCCTCATAAAAAGTCCCTCCCCAGCTTTCTTGTAGGCCCCCTTCAGATACTGGAAGGCTGCAAGAAGGTCTCCCTGGAGCCTTCTCTTCTCCAGGCTGAAGAAGCCCAGTTCTCTCAGCCTGGCCTCCCAGAAGAGGAGTTCCAGGCCTTGGATCATCTTCAATGCAGTGGCTTTCTCTCAGTGAACCTTTGGAGAAATCAAAAATTGTGATAGCTTAGGCATAAAGTTACTCCTTCTATATCATATAAAGACAGAATGGCAGGTCTTGGAAGGGACCTCTGGAGATCATCTCGTCCAACCCCCTGCTACAGCAGCTCACCCAGAGCAGGGGGCCCAGGATCGTGTCCAGGCACCTTTGGAAGCTCTCCAGAGAAGGAGACTCCACAACCTCTCTGGGCAGCTTGTTCCAGTGCATGTGTATGTGGCAGAGCAGTCACTAGACAACCTGAAGATAATACTCTTCCCCCATCCCCCAAAACATCAGGTTTTCAGCTGGAGAGAAGCTTTGGGGTAAATTTTGACTTTTCATTAAAATGGTTCTTCACTTATTTATGATTTCTGCAGAGACCGACCTCCCTAGTGACAATCTTCTGAGAAAATTCAGCAAGTCCAAGACTGGTTCTTCTCACATGCCTCAGCTCCTCAACTGGCCAGGCTCCCACTCCAAACCTGTCCTACCTCCCATCCCATCTGGACGGAAGAGCACCAACCCTTGATGGCCACCACTAGCCAAGTCTTTGTCACGATTACCCCACATCCTTCTGTCTAGCAGGAACACCCGATTTTGATCCATTTCTCTGCAACAAAGCAAAGTCTATCAGATATTATTTCTAAATCCATTTCTGATTAACTCTCCTCAAAAAGTTATTTATTTATAACTTTATTAAAAAGTAATTTCTGTATTTCCCAAAGCTAGACATGATTTCCCCAGGCACTCTCTGCTGGGAAATGGTGTAGATTTTCCTAACAGCCACATGACCGTATCTTCCATTAATTTCTCTCTTTCCACCCCCTCCTATATTACAGATTTAATTGAGGTGTGGAAGCATCAGGGCCTCTGATAATATCCTCTACATTGCAGGACTAGTTAATTATTTTGAAGAGGGATTTTATGACATGTTCGGAGCGAAGTCGGGAGCGAAAACTCGTTCCGAGTCTTTTATTTTTTAATAAAATGTGGGGTTTTTCAAAGGGACGAGGCAATTCTTTGATTTGCAAGGGTGTTTAAACCATCTGGTCGGGAGTTCTCAGAAGAACTCCGTGCAGTTTTTGAGAACTAGCTGAAGCTGAAAGTAGGATTTAAAAATATTTTTTTTCTGTATGCTCCCCCCAAGTAAATAAAACTCTCGAGTTAATATTTGTCCTGATTAATTTTCATTGCCATCTACTTACAGAACGGAGAGCGGGGCTCTTTGCCCCAGCAGCTTCTCCCAAGGAGGGGCGTTTGCTGTTCATATTCCAGCGTGGGTCCTTGGTGGTCTTTGCGTGCACAGAAGAAGACTGGACACGTTGCCACGGTGCGGAGTCCAGGGAAGAGCTCTGGTTTACCTCATGTGCACGTTCACAACGCGGCCAAGGGGTTTTGTTGATTTAATGGGATGAACTGAAGGAAGCAGCTCATGGTAAGTAATGGATAGATTCAGATACCCTGACCTTAAGTTCCAGGGAAGCCTGTAAAACATCTCAGCAGTTTCCTTTCCATACAGCAGCTGGTTGTGTCCTCAAGCTGAAGAGCAACAGCTCTTCCGAGGCACCAGGTTTTCATCATTGATTTTGGCAGAATAAAAAGCGAGGCTGCCCCGTGGCCTGGGTTCAGGAAGAGTTCAGGCAACCAAAGCTGCAGTTTCAACCTCATTTGGGTTTTGCCAAGGTAGTTCAGCGAGGTGGGCACCTGACTGCTGCTGAGTAACTCCCTCACCTCCACAGGTTCTTCAGCAAGTCACAGAATCTCAGCATGGTGGGGGTTGGAAGGGACCTCTGGAGATCACCTCATCCAACCCCCCTGCTACAGCAGCTCACCCAGAGCAGGGGGCCCAGGATCGTGTCCAGGCACCTTTGGAATCTCTCCAGAGAAGGAGACTCCACAACCTCTCTGGGCAGCCTGGCCAGGCTCCCACACCCTCACACCAAACAAGTTGCTCCTCCTGCTCCCATGGAACCTCCTGGCTTCCACTTGGTGCCCGTTGCCCCTTGTCCTGGCGCTGGGCACCACTGACAAGAGTCTGGCCCCATCCTCTTGCCCCCCATGGGCCCTTTAGCTCTTGCTCAGCATTGATCAGCTCCCCTCTGAGGCTTCTCTTCTGCAGCTCAGCAGCCCCAGGGCTCTCAGCCTTTCCTGGGCACAGAGATGCTCCAGGCCCCTCAGCACCTTCAGAACCTCTGCTACTGGACTCTCTCCAGTGGTTCCTTGTCTCTCTTGACCTGGGGAGCCCAGCACTGGACACAACACTCCAGAGGTGGCTTCACTAGGCCAGAGTAGAGGGGGGAGAGAACTTCCCTTGATGTGCTGGTCACACTCTTCTTCATGCACCTCAGGAGACCATTGGCCTTCTTCACCATAAGGGCCCATTGCTTGCTCATGGTGAACTTGTTCACATCTTCTCACTTAAATCAGGGAGGTCGTACAGTCAGTGCAGATAAATCAGGTTTCTCCTGCACACTAACGCAGGAACTCTGCTCTGGGTGCACACACACGTCTGGAAAATATGGGCAGTGGGTGTCGGTGATACCTCAGTCACATCAGTGTCTCCACTTCCATTCCTGCCCAGTTCTCCACCTCCACGTACAGCCCCAGCTCTCCACTCTTCCCTCGGAGCATGTCTGGTGTAAACCAGAACAAAACACAAGTTATCTCTGCACGGCGCTGAATTTCCTCCGCTTGAAGTGTGTGATCCTGCAAAGCCTCGTACATCTCAAGCAAGTGAGCACAGCGACCGGAAGTGCTCAGATTTACAGGAACGGCCTTAAACGTTAAGCCGGAATTGTATCTGTTTTGATTCTACGGAGCTGAGCGTTCAGGGGGAGTGTAAATACCTTAATTTCCCAGCTGTAGAAGGAGATAATTTATTCTTCCATGATCAGGGTCTTGCTTGAGCTTCCTCGTGTTTCTATCAGACACTGATGTTGGAAGAGATTCTCCCATTTTGTGACCAGTTCTTGGGCCCTGAGCTTCCAAACACTTGCAAATGGGGCATGTTCAGTGCGGTTACACGTGGTCCAGGGGAGAGAATCATAGAACAGTTTGGGTGGGAAGGGACCTTGCAAGGTCATCTAGTCCTAACCCCTTGCACTGAGCAGGGACATCTGCAACTAGAGCAGGTTGCTCAGAGCCCCGGCCAACCTCACCTGCAATGGTGCCAGGGATGGGGCAGCCACCACCTCTCTGGGCAACCTGGGACAGGCTCTCACCACCCTCAGCAGGAACAATCTCTTCCTTCTCTCTAGGCTGAATCCACCTCTTTTTAGTTTAAAACCATCACCCCTTGTTCTGTCCCAACAAGCTCTGCTCAAATGTCCCTCCGCAGCTTTCTGACAGGCCCCTTGAAGCCCTGCAAGACCACCAGAAGGTCTCCCTGGAGCCTTCTCCTCTCCAGGCTGAACAAGCCCAACTCTCCCAGCCTGGCCTCCCAGCAGAGGGCTTCCAGCCCTCCCATCATTGCTGGGGCCTCCTCTGGCCCCGCTCCACCATGTGGACCAGGACTGCAGAGCTGCCCCAGCACTGCAGGGGGGTCTCCCCAGAGCAGAGCAGAGGAGCAGATCATGGGCTTTCTAACCAGGCCTGTATGTACATCACACACAGAGCTTTGACGTCACGGCTCAAAGACAGACCTCCCCAGGTCAACTAGGAAAGTCCACCAGAAGGTCTCTCCAGAACCTTCTCTTCTCCAGGTTGAATAAGCCCAACTCTCTCAGGCTGACCTCTCAGCAGAGGAGCTCCAGGCTAAGGACCTTGCACGGAAGCACGACGTAAGATTTTAAAAATACCAGGGAGACACTGAATTTGCTCCAGTCCATTTCACAAAATACTCCATTTCTTCCTTTCCCTCCCTGAGCCTTCTCAGCCATTCCCACCCCCAGCAGACCACAGATCAAATCTAACCCCATTTACGAGGTTCCCTCAAAACATTTTGCTGGCCTGCCCTTTATCTCCCGCACCCTGGAGGTGGAACATCTGGCCGACTTTGCCGGCAGAAGCTCCGTCGATTGCCGACGTCCAATATTTACATTTCCTTCAGCAGACTGCGAAGCGTTTGCCGTTCGTTTTTAGTTTAGAGCCTTTCTTTTTGGCTGAAAATACAGAACTTGTAGCTCGGTGCCTTTTATATTTATAGACTGGCAGATAAGGACGGGGCTGTCTTGGGGAACTCTGTTTTTATTGGCAGGAAGCGTGTTTAGATGACAGCAGAGTAACACCTCAAGTTAGTCACAGTCAAACAAGTCTCCGAGCCTTGAATTTTACACAGGGGAGTAAAACAAGCTGTTTAATTTCCCTTTTTAAAATTAGACATTCAACGTTCAATGAAATCAGTGCATGCAGATGGATTCACCAGCCGGAGGATGTCGCTGGGTGGGGTAAACCAAGGCAGAGAGAAATTCCAGTCAGGTGTGTTGTCTCATGAGGGTTTTTACAGGAATTGGGTCAGAAACCAGGAGTCCTGCATCTCTGCTGGAATGCTGGGTGTTACAATCATAGAATCATAGACCTTTCAGATCATGGAGTCCAACCATTCCCCCAGCACTGCCAGGGCACCACTAACCCCTGGCCCTCAGCACCACATCGTGTCCCAGCCGCGTCTGGCTGCCCCACTGCCTCTGCCTGCTCCCTCAGGAGCTTGTCTCATTGAATAGGCTGCAGAACGTGCTGCTCCTTTGGCAGCTGTCAAAAGGAATTAGGACTTTTTTTCAACGGCACCGCGGTGGGGGCGAGGAGTGGAACCGCTCGCTGTGACTCCAGCAACTTCCCGTGCTCCTCTTTGCATCCCTGGCTCAAGGGAGACCTGGGGAAGGGCTTGAAGGACACCCATCGGGTCTTTCCATGGTCTCACCCTGCACCTCTACAGTAACTGCAACAACTCCTGAAAACGACTTTGGGTCCCCTGTCCATTTACCCGTCGTTACTTCCATCGCCAGCTGCGTTTGGAGTCACAAACCTTCTCCCCATAGTCCGTGGGGTTGGAGATCAAGCTCCTTGGTGCAGAGTCAGCCCCGCAGCTGAGGAGCTCAGCCCCTGGGGTGCTCAGCAATGCAGAACTCAAATGAGCTCTGCACTAAATCTTGCTTCTTGGACATACCCTTTTGGTAACCCGAATGAAATATTTCAAGCTTCTGAGATATTTTCTTCTGCCTCCTGCGAGGCGGAGGGAGAGGAACCCTTGTAGCTGAGGCTGAATTTCATTTTCCTGCAGGGAGGAGTAGGCGGCTCCTACATTTTTATCATTCGTGCTTCTCCCCGTTCATACCTCAGAGCAAGTAGAATCATGAAGGTGTAAATCAATGTCCATCACAGAGGCGAGAAGGCTTCACAGCAAAAAATCCCCCATGCAGAGGGTGCTTCCAGAGAAGAGACCTCTGGAAACCCACATCTCCATTCCGCAGTGCTTTCCTGGCTGCTGACAGCACAGGGACTCACAGAGGTCAGCCCCTGCCCGGAGCGGAGATGAGGTGGCATCAGAAATCCTCCAGCAGGAGAAGGATGGTTTCCCATGTGTTAGAGACTATGTGGGGTTCAAAAGGAGGCAGGAGCCGTATTCATAGAATCACAGCATCGTTCTGGTTCGAAGAGACCTTTCAGATCATGGAGTCCAACCATTAACCCAGCACTGCCAGGGCACCACTAACCCCTGGCCCTCAGCACCACATCTCCACGGCTTGGAAACCCCTCCAGGGATGGGGACTCCACCACTGCCCTGCCCAGCCTGGCACGGCCCCTTCACAACCACACCAGGAAGACATTGCTCCTCAGCTCCAACCTCAACCTCCCCTGGTGTAACTTGAGGCCCTTTCCTCTTGTCCTGTTACTTGTTCCTTGGGAGAAGAGCCCGACCCCACCTGGCTCCAACCTCCTTGCAGGGAGTTGTCCAGAGCCAGAAGGTCTCCCCTGAGCCTCCTTTGCTCCAGGCTCAACACCCCCAGCTCCCTCAGCTGCTCCTCACCACACTCCTGCTCTAGACCCTTCCCCAGCTCCCTTGCCCTTCTCTGGCCACGCTCCAGCCCCTCAAGGTCCTTCTTGGAGTGAGGGGCCCAAACCTGACCCCAGGATTGGAGGTTGGGCCTCCCCAGTGCCCAGTGCAGGGGGACGATCCCTGCTCTTCGTTTTCCTTCCACTAATCCTGTGCTTTGGGGCTTCCATTCATCAACTGTGAGGACTATGAAGGACCATGTTCCTCTTCTCTCCTTATCTCACTTGACATTTAGTTGAGTCTGGGTGTAGCACACCACCTTCACCCAAGGCAGAGCACGTGCAGTGCTCCCCACGCCAAGTGCTAGTGTGTGTCTGCAAACCTTCACGACCAACTAGACTTAATAAGCCATGGTTTTTTCCAGGCTATTGGAATGGAGATCTACCAACAAGCCAGCTGTCTCGGTTGATGGAGGGGTTTGACATATTTCTTCCTCTTCTCAAGAGTTGAAGCAGCCACCAGCACAGCAGGAATGATGTTCCAGGGTCTGCTTCCTCCCCATCTGAAGCGGGGACCAAGCTACCAGCCCACAGGCTATTTCCACCCATGAGCTCTTTACCACCCAGGGTCTCTGTGGTGGCCCAAAGCAGAGGTAGCCCCTCATCTTGGCAAGCACAACCACAGACACCTTCCCAGCAGAGACGGTGCCACCTGCCTCTCTCCTGGCTGGTCCCCAGCACCTCCAACATGTGAGATGGGGCCATGATGCTCCCTCGCAGGCTGGGAAAGGCTAAATTACCTGTACCTGTGGCCTCCACTGAGGTCCTTTGGTCAATGGAAGGTCAGTGCTTCCATCTTCCATCTGCTCAGCATGAGATGGAGGGTGAAAGCCAGTTGGTTATCACCATATGGAAGTGGAAAAATAAAAATACTACATATTTCCAGGAAACTTTGAAGAGCTTTCAAAGGAGGAAGGGTGTCAGCAGAGACCTGTGAGTCTGGGCTGCGCTGGAAGCAAAACCACAGTTCTGTATCTTCTGAGATCTTCCCCTCCCAAACTTCCCCCACCAATAAATCTCACCTTCTTGCCCTCTCGGGCTCCAGCTGCTGATTTATGGTTGCTCTCATGAAAGCCGCTGAACAGAAATGAACTGTGTGGCTCCAAGTGATTTATGGAGACATCTTTATCCCTCTCCCAACCCTCTCATCTAATTCAGCGGCGGGAGCCAGTTTTTCTACACCTTGGAAGTGACCAGGACTTCATCGTGGGTCCCAAAGGAGTTCAAGGCTTTCCCTCTGGCTTTAATAAGAATAACCCCACAACGTCCCTTGTTTCTCCTCGACCCACCGTGGTGACCCAGGCTGCGAGGTGCCGAGGAGAGCTTGAAAGCATTAATAAACACCAGCCCAGATTTAATGAAAAGTGAAAGATTTTGAGCAGAGGTCTCCAAGATGATGAAAGCAGAGCCCAGGTGATGATGCCAGGAGGCGTCATTCCCTATTTTGACCCCTCCCAGGGTAACACCACGGCGAGTGGAACGATGCTCTGGGCTGCACGGATGGGATTCCTAGAAACTGGAACCCTAAAACAACTCTTGAGTCTTGTCTGGGAACCTCAAATCCTGATGGTTTCCTCAGTACCAACTGCTTCAGGCTCAGACTGCTGCCCTGAGCCAGGTCCCCCAACTCCAGCAGGACAAGATGTGACAACGTGGACAAGCTGGAGAAGTGGGTCTATGTGAACCTCATGAGGTTCAACAAGGCCAAGTGCAAATCCCTGCACCTGGGTTGGGGCAGTCCCCACCATCAGCACAGGCTGGGGTGAAGGGCTGGAGAGCAGCCCTGTGGAGAAGGAGCTGGAGGTGCTGGGGGTGAGGAGCTGGAGCTGAGCCGGCCCCGTGCGCTCGCAGCCCAGCAGCCAACGTCCTCCTGGGCTGCATCCCCAGCAGCGTGGGCAGCAGGGCAGGGAGGGGANTCAGCCTGGAGAGGAGAAGGCTCCAGGGAGACCTTCTGGTGGCCTTGCAGGACTTCAAGGGGCCTGTCAGAAGGATGGGGAGGGACATTTGAGCAGAGCTTGTTAGGACAGGACAAGGGGTAACATTTTTAAACTGAAAGAAGGGGTATTTAGAGTAGTAGGAAGAAATTCTTCACTATGAGGGTGGTGAGATGTTGGCCCAGGTTGCCCAGAGAGGTGGTGGCTGCCCCATCCCTGGCACCATTGCAGGTGAGGTTGGCCGGGGCTCTGAGCAACCTGCTCTAGGTGCAGATGTCCCTGCTCAGTGCAGGGGGTTGGACTCGATGACCCTGAACGGTCCCACCCAACCCAAAACCCCCCATTCTGTGATTCTATGAACTCGCCCGCCTGTGTGCAATTAGAACCCATCTGGATATAATTTAAGTGCAATTAAAACAGAACTCCCTCCAGCCCAGGCCACCCTTTTCTCCTCATGCTTTCCTCCACCTCCTCCATCTCCCCACATGCTGAGTCTTTCCCATCTTCTCCCCCATTAAAGAGAAATTACAAGTCGAGTTCAGAGCTCCATTAATTTTCCAGTCACCAGCAGCTGACATCCAGTAGCAAAGCGTGAAAAGAGGAACAACAAGACCAAGGTGAGGTTCAAGAGGATACGTATTTATTTTGTTTTCTAAAAAAACAACAGAAGCACCACCCCAATCCCAAGAAGCCAACCCAAAAGCTCTGCAGATCCAGAACACTGATCCAATGTTTTGGCTCACCTACTTTTCCAGCTTATGATAAAAAATATGTGCTACTATCAAGAGCAGCTTGGACGGGGCTTTGAGCAACCTGGTCTAGTGGGAGGTGTCCCTGCCATGGCAGGGGGTTGGAACTGGATGATCTTTGAGGTCCCTTCCAACCCAAACCATTCTAGGATTCTATGATCTCTACAGTAAACACTAAAATGGATCAGGAGCCCTGGATTCAGGACACTGTTTGGCCTCCTGAGGCCCTTCTGCAAGGACCTCTCCTCCATCTCACGGCCCACCCACTGTCCCACCGCAGGGAGGGAATCGCTTCCGCGACGCCGTAACAATGATAAATACTCAGAAACACATCTTCAAGTTAAGAAAAGTGCCCCTGACAACAAAGAACAACCCGTCGTGGTTCGAGTGAAGACCAAGTAAAGGACACGGTTAAAAAAGAAAGAGGACCCCAAACCTAGGAGTGTCACACAGGAGCTGGAGACACCACGTGATTTCCTGGAGGCCAAGAGTGACCCAGTGAGGAGTCTACGGACAGTGGCTTACACTCAAGCACCTGCTCCACTATCGCTAAGTCCCCAGCCCAGGCTACAGTGACCACCACCATGGCCACCAAGCAGCAGTTACTGCTCCTGGTGCTCACCCGTGGACGTGGTTTCTACACCCATGTGGTTTGAGCTTCCATGAACCCCAGCAGATACTCAGGGTCCCTGATGCTTTCATGCTGGTGTTGCCTTCCCTTCTCTCCCTGTCTCAGCTGAAGCTCCGTGGAGAGTGGGGGAGCAGCCACGTGGTGCTTCAGGACTAACCCACCACACGCACGGGTTTAGCACTGGAGGGGCTGTAGACACTGAGGCTGAAAGCCATCAGGACGTTGGATGGAGGAACGACTCCTCTGGAGACAGGTCATGATCATGTGACATTCGCGGGACACTCAGCAATATCTGACGGGGAATTTTTTTTGTCTCCTTAATGAAAATCTTCAGCTACGTTGTGTTTAGGTAGGACGGGGAAAGCTTCTCCTTATAGTCCTTGCTTGGCCAAGCTTGACATGTATCAAGTTGACATCGCTGGATGTCCTAATTAGCATGGCTGAGGGGGGACAGTGTCAGGACAACAAATACAAGGTTCTCTGACACCGAGACGAGGCCACACGCCAACCCCTGCTCTGCCCACCGCTCCTAGAAGAGATGTGGCTGCTGCTCCTCACCTTGCTGGAAGCCACGCGTTGCCTGCACACATGGGGACACACCCCCAAACCTCCTGAAGGCCACCCCTGCCCCAGCTGAGGGGGGACACTAAGGGACACCGGTCCTGGCTCAGGCGGATGCTGCTATGATGCACAAAAATGCCAGGAGTGAAGTGGATGCCCAAAGGGTGGGAGGAAAGAGAAGAAGGAAGAGAAGGAAGAGAAGAGAAGGAAGAGGAAAAGGGAGAGACGGAAAAGGGAGAGATGGAAGAGAAGGAGGAGGAGAAGGAAAAGAAGGAGGAGAAGGAGGAGGAGGAGGAGAAGGAGGAGAAGGAGGAGAAGGAGGAGGAGGAGGAGAAGGAGGAGG